>LUCG01167049.1:0-13890 GCA_001633085.1 Carthamus tinctorius
TGATGTGACGCTGATGTGGCAGCTGGTATGAGTGGTATGGCTGTGGATGGCCTTACGGTGGATTTACCGGTATGTTGGAAGGGAATCACCGCCGGAGTTTGCTATAAAAACCCCAATTTCTTCTTTTGATGGTTTTTCGAGTTCAGGAAGGACCAAATTTAACCTACTACAAATAAGGCATGCATCGATGGACTAGGATCTAAGGGTATATCCTTATGAAGGCAAAATTTCATGTAAATCTTTGTTCATATCAATCATATGATCAAGATTCAATTATATAAGTTTAAGTTGATTCATGCTTCTTCATCGAAACCACACTCTGTTATTCATGTTTTCTGAACCATAACCTAAAATCCCACAAAAATTCTTTATTTGATGATTGATTTCTTTCCATATCTTTTTTTTTTGAAACGGATTTCTTTCCATATCTTTGAATGTCTGTTTCAACTCATGATCTTGATGATGGGTCTGATTTCAGTTTATCTTTTTGAAATGCAGATTACATTTGCTGCAGATTCTGCATCAGCAGGTTATCAATACCATTCATGCACATCAACTGTTTGTTAAAATGTCAAAGTGAGTTTCACTTTTGTCATTTAGTTTCTGATTTCATATCTGTTAAGTATAATACTTTGCCAACAAAAAAAAAAAAAACAAATACCAAATTATGGATTAATTAAGCAAGTAATGCTTAAATATAAAACACATTATCATGCTAGGATGCCACAAACACTTGTAATAAAAACCATGTGATTTTTCTTTGTATATTACAAGAATCACATTTAAAGAGCTGCATTTGCACTTGTACACAACTAGTGTAATAAGTATTTACACATTTATTTGAAGAAATTGCTATGAAATGCAAACTATGAGATCTTACTTAGAATCAAGTGAGCACCAAATTGGGGTGGGAGTGTGAACACAGGGAAAGGAGAGTGTTTGTAGGATGGAGAAATCTCACACGAGAACCGTTGCAAAACTGTCGCTATCGCGGCTTTTGCTTCCGCCATCGCAAAGTTTTGGCCGATGCAAACACGAGGACCGCTAGTGAACGGGAAAAACGCCGCTCCTTTTCCCTTGGTTGCATTCAAAACCCCTTCTGAGAACCTTTCGGGTTTGAACTCGGCTGCATCTTCACCCCATATTTCACGATCGTGATGTATATGGATGATCGGTAAAGTCAACTGCACACCCGATGGTATCGTCATGTTTCCGAGCTTTGTCTCCTTGGTTGTAGCCCGTACAACCAAGACCACCGGAGGGTATAATCTAAGAACCTCGTTTAGTATCATTGTTAAAATCTTGAGGTTCTTTAGACCTTCGAAGTCAAGTTTTCCGGTACCGAAAACTTGCAGGATTTCTCGACGAGCTTGGGTTTGCCATTCTTGATGCAAACTCAAACAGACCATGGTCCAAACGATCAAATTGGAGGTCGTTTCGGATCCCGCGATGTAAAATAGCTTGCATTCTTCGATCACATCGTCCATGCTCATCCCAACTCCATTTTCTTCGATCTCTTTCGAATTCGATTCTAGTAAAATCCCGAGTAAGTCTTCACAGGCACCTTCCGATCCCGTCTTAATTGCTTCCTTCCTCTTGTCGATGACACCCTTCAGCACTGATCGAAGCTCTTTGCTGTTTTTGTTGAACTTTTTGTTTGCGGTCGTGGGTATAAACCTACATTTTTGAAAGAAATTAACCGAATCCGTACATCCGACTAATGTTACAAAATCAGTAGATTACCGTTGTGTATTACCTCCTTCCGGGAAGAAAAATGATACGCAACATTTGAAATACAAGATTGATTTGCTCCTTCTGGATTCCGAATATCTTTTTTCCTTCTTCGTAGCAGCTACCAAATGCCGTTCGTGAAATCACGTCACCGGCTAAATTATCGATATATGGCCATACGTCCACTTCAGCGGAACCGCTTGCGGCAGTTAGCTGCTCCCATTTGTGGACCATATCGTTACAACTCGAGCAGATAGCAGGGAACATGATCTATGAATCCATAAGTTGGTTTAGATGTTGAACATGAAAATGATGGAATTAAAAGACAAGTAGCTACTCTAACCTTGAGATTATGAATATGAAAAGCTGGATTGATGATTTTCCGATGTTTGATCCATTTGTGACCCTCGGAACTCAGAAGCCCGCCAACGATGCTATCTTGAAATGGCTCGGGATGTGGCTTCTGAAACTCGCCCGGTTTCGATAATATCTCCTTTATGAGGTCTAGATCCCAGATGTACATCCTTGGGTTCGGCCCCATCCATCGGAACGACTTTTTACCTGCCATTTAGACATTTTTGGCGTCCTGTACTCTGTTAATTAAATTTTAATTAAGGGAGGGTAATTGAGATTAAGAAAATACCATATTTGGTGATGATGTGATGATCAAAGGGACGAATATACGAAGTTATATCATGGGTGATTGGAAGGGGTTTTGATCTAGCATCATTCACCATTGCTGAAAGTTCTTTCATGTCACCCATTAGCAGGGTATATGAATTCCCTTTATACCCTTCATCTCTCAGCCACTTCTCTAGTTTTCTTGGCTTCAACCATACCCAATTAAGTACTTTCCATCCCCATCTCAGTATCAAAGCTATAACAATGGTGATTACCACTTTACCCCATCTTTCCATCTTTAATTTCTCCGGAGGAAGATAAGAGTATGATTACCAGCCTTTGACCTCTATAACGAAGGTGATCACAACTGTGCTTCTTTTTTAATTTGGGTAGTTTAATGATGGCTCCATTTTATCTTTTTTTTAAACAGTTTTTCAATAACTGGACCCTCATTAGTCAAGTCAATAATATGCTCTAATTTTTTTTTTCAGAGGTTGAATACATTTTTGCTTTCCTTAGTGTTGAGATTTATTAGAGATATTATCTTTTGAATATTAGTGAATTCTTTAGTCGGTTGGCATGTCAAAATTGATTTTTGAAGTCTGAAATTGATGTAGATTTGTTGAACATAGATCTTTTTGATGGTAAAAATTAAACTTGGTTCAACTTTTTTACTTGATTAATTTTTTATTCAATTGAAAGTATTGGAGAATGGGTAGGTTTTGATTCTTTTAACCTAACGTGGAATTAGGTTAAACTCTTTCTATGAGCGTTCGGTTCTTACGTTCCGTCGCACCATTTTGTCAGGGAGTGTGTGTACCACTGAATGGTGTCTAGTAATGCCTTGATCGGTGTAAAATGCATTAAACTCAGCCGAACAAAACTCTAGACCATTATCGGTCCGGAGATATTTGACATGCTTGTCTGTTTGCTTTTCTACTATAGTGTTCCAATCACGGAAGGTAACAAACACATCATTTTTATGTTTCAAGAAATGTCCATACCTTACGCGAGTAGTCATCAATAATTGTCAGCATGTAAACTGTACCACCATGCGACGGAACTCTCACCGAGATCGAAACGGAATAGAAATTTAGTCGAAATCAACTGAAGGCCCAAAATAAACTCAAACGAGTTTGTAATGCAGAAACGATAAACTTGAACCCTCAACGAAAAAGGATAGACAATAATAATCTTTATATCCAGAAAAGTTTATTGTTTTTTTTAGAGTTTCTGTTTACACAGTAAAACCCTAAACCTTAAATTATGGATTAATTAAACAAGTAATGCTTAACATGAAACACATTCTCATGCTAGGATTTTACAAACACTTAAAACCATGTGATTTTTCTTGGCTCTTTCTTTGTATGTTTCAAGAGTCACATTTGAAGTACTAGTTTAATATTTACATTCAGCTGCATTGCACATATATGCAGCAGTTTTTAGCCTTTGGATACAACATTTATTTGAAGAAATTGCTATGAAATGCAAACTATGAGATCTTACTAAGAATCAAATGAGCACCAAACTGGGGTGGGAGTGTGAAGACAGGGAAAGGAGAGTGTTTGTAGGATGGAGAAATCTCACACGAGAACCGTTGCAAAACAGTCGCTATTGCTGCTTTGGCTTCCGCCATCGCAAAGTTTTGGCCGATGCAAACACGAGGACCGCTAGTGAACGGGAAAAACGCCGCTCCATTGCCCTTTGTTGCATTCGAAACTCCTTCCGAGAACCTTTCGGGTTTGAACTCGGCTGCATCTTCACCCCATATTTCACGATCGTGATGTATATGGATGATAGGTAAAGTCAAGTGCATACCCGCTGGTATCCTCATGTTTCCGAGCTTCGTCTCCTTGGTTGTAGCCCGTACAGTCAAGACCACCGGTGGGTATAATCTAAGAACCTCGTTTAGTATCATTGTTAAAATCTTGAGGTTCTTTAGACCTTCGAAATCGAGTTTTCCGGTACCGAAAACTTGCAGGATTTCTCGTCGAGCTTGGGTCTGCCATTCTTGATGCATACTCAAACAGACCATGGTCCAAACGATCAAATTGGAGGTTGTTTCGGATCCGGCTATGTAAAATAGCTTGCATTCTTCGATCACATCATCCATGCTCATCCCAACTCCATTTTCTTCGATCTCTTTCAAATTTGACTCTAGTAAAATCCCGAGTAAGTCTTCAGAGCCACCTTCCGATCCCGTCTTGATCGCTTTCTTCCTCTTGTTGATGATACCCTTCAGCACTGATCGAAGCTCTTTGCGGTTTTTGTTAAACTTTTTGTTTGCGGTCGTGGGTATAAATCTACATTTTTCAAAAGAAATGAACGTAATTTGTACATACGATTAATGTTACAAGATCAGTAGATTATTATACTATCGTCTATCGTCACCTTCTTCCAGGAAGAAAAAGGATAAGTAGCATTTGAAATAAAAGATCAATTTGTTCCTTCTGGATTCCGAATATCGTCTTTCCTTCTTCGTAGCAGCTACCGAACGCCGTTCGTGAAATCACGTCACCGGCTAAATTATCGATATACGGCCATACATCCACTTCAGCGGAACCGGTTGTGGCAGTTAGCTTCTCCCATTTGTGGACCATATCGTCACAACTCGAGCAGATAGCCGGAAACATGATCTATTCACATGTGAATCCGTAAATTTGGTTTAGATTTCGAACGTGGAAACGATGGAATTAAAAGAACGACTAGCTATTCTAACCTTGAGATTTTGAAGATGAAAAGCTGGATTGATGATTTTCCGATGTTTGCTCCATTTGTCACCCTCGGTGACCAGAAGTCCGCCAACGATGCTATCTCGAAATGGCTCGGGATGTGGCTTCTGAAACTCGTGTGGTTTCGATAGTATCTCCTTTATGAGGTCTAGATCCCAGATGTACATCCTCGGGTTCGGCCCCAACCATAGGAACGATTTTTTACCTGACATTTAGACATTTTTGGCATCATGTGGACCGTTAATTAAATTGTAATTAAGGAAGGGTAATTGAGATTAAGAAATTACCATATTTGGTGATGATATGATGATCAAAGGGAAGAATAGATGAAGTTATATCATGGGTGATTGGAAGAGGTTTTGATCTAGCCTCATTCACCATTGTTGAAAGTTCTTTCATGTCACCCATTTGTAGTAGGTTGTATGAATTCCCTTTATACCCTTCATCTCTCAGCCACTTCTCTAGCTTCTTTGGCTTCAACCATGCCCAATTAAGTACTTTCCATCCCCATCTCAGTATCAAAGCTATAACAATGGTGATTACAACTTTACCCCATCTTTCCATCTTTAATTTCTCCAGAGGAAGATAGAGTATGATTACCAGCCTTTTGACCTTTATAAAGAGATGGAGATCACAACTATGTTTCTTGTTTTATTTGGGTGGTTTAATGATGGCTCCATTTTATCATTTTTTTAACAGTTTTTCAACACTTGGACCCCCCATTATTATCTTTGTTTTGTTTATATTTTCAATGTTACATCATCTAACCTTTGAAGGTTTGACTATTAACAAATTTTTAATATAGGTTGAATTTCAAAATTGATCTTTTTGATGGTAGAAATTAAATTTGGTTGATTCTTAACGCTTAAGTAAAACAACTTTTTGATTATTTAATATAATGTGGAATTTTATTCGTGAACTATAATTTTTTTTAGTCATGACATAATTATAGATGCAATATTATATAGTTCTGTATTTATTTCTTAATTTCAAATCTGATATGTCATCGTGGTTTAATATTTATTTGAGTCATGTCTGCTGCTAACAAATGAGTAAGTAATTTCTTAGGTTGAATTTCAAAATTGATCTTTTTGATGGTAGAAATTAAATTTGGTTGATTCTTAACGCTTAAGTAAAACAACTTTTTGATTAATTTAATATAATGTGGAATTTTAGTTGTGAACTATAATTTTTTTAAGTCATGACATAATTATAGATGCAATATTATATAGTTCTGTATTTATTTCTTAATTTCAAATCTGATATGCCATCGTGGTTTAATATTTATTTGAGTCATGTCTGCTGCTAACAAATGAGTAAGTAATTTCTTTAAGTATGCACAAACAGAGTGCAAATCACAAAGTTATACATGTTAGATTTATGTATGTATTTGTTCATTTGTATAGTGTAAATCGTAGAGGTTAATATTGTTATAATCGCATAAAAAGGTATAAATATCTTGTCTTTATTTCCTATTTTGTAATCTTTCTACGAATCAATAAAATGTGAATCAAGTTCCTTGTCTCATCTTCAATCAATCCCTTCATTCTTTATCGATTGTTACAATTAGGCGTGTACAAAATATCGTATAATTATTTCATAAGACATCAAGCAACATAGTTTAGAACTTTTGTTGTATGGTTTACGGTATTTATTTTTTATATCGCATTATATTGTTTGGTTTTGCTTAAAATACAGTTTAAACCATATCATAGCTTAGGGTATTTATTTTTTATTGGTAGTGATATAGGGTAACTCTTGGGTCTTCAAACCCATACCCGATTTCGGAAATGACGAGTTATATGCTACAATATGATTTTATGGCCATTTCTTGTATTTGATTTATAGCATAATTATCTCTTAAATTATCAAACCTTTTAATTAATTGATATTTTTATAAGAAATAAAATAAATATATGTGTTTGTAGAATTTCTTTGAGATAACTAAAAGAAAAGAAGACATAAATATTTATATAAAAATTTATTGATTAGCATTTGACCAACACTTTCTAATGGGGAGAAAGGCAAGAAAAAACATTATGAGAATAAGAGGGCAAAAGCCCCGATTTCGCATTGGGGATTCCCGTTCCTGAATAGGGCGAGATGGAGATGCAATCATATTTCTCAATGGGGTTAGGGTCAGGGATGGGATTCTAGTCCCTGTATTGTTTGCCTCATTACCATCTCCAATGTCTGATAATTGCAATTTTGGTCCTTAAGCTTGAAGCATTTCCCGAATGGGATGGGAACAATTTGGAAAAGTGCCACAACCATGCTCCTATGTTTAACAAGGTCATACCATATGATAAACCTTAATTTTAGCCTAGAAAGATCACGACTAATCGGGTTGAGGTATTTGAACAATCTAACTCAATGTTGACGGTTTGGAATTTTTTAACCTAACCCGTTTGGGCTGGTCAGTTTTGTCGGGTTGTGTTTAAATGAAGTAAAATCAACATTAGCAGCATAAAAATATAGAAAATTTTCTTTAAAATACGATCAATAATTCAAGAAAATATACAAGTTCATCAAATATTTAGGTATCACAAAATAATTACCCAATAATGTCCTCTTATAAGTTTCATTGCTCGTTGCTGGTTTGTTGTCGAGTCATTTTTGGTAACCTATAATGTTAAAGAAAAATACAACTAATTTTTGAAGAAGACACTAAAACTTTAATCGGGTTATAGGGTTATTTTGTGTCTAACTGATTTCAATCCAACAGATTTGATTTACCCTAATTTTGTATCAAATATATGTTGGATTGCCTCGAATGATTTCTTTTAGGGTTGGTCGGTTCTTGAACACCCCAGTGGGATGACTTTGATGGCTCTTCAGATTTTTGGAATCATAACATGATTTTAGTTTGTAATCCCTTCCGATTTTCACACGGTTTGCTTTGGTTAATCAAGACCCCCATTTCACGTGTAAATGTGTATAACATTATTCCTTTATTAGTCGATCTTATTATTGATCTTTTATCAGTCGATCTTGTTATTGATTCCTTTATTAGATCTTTCTCAATCAACCTCTATTTTCGATTCAAAATAACTCCATGACTATCAAAATTAACGAATTTACATACTTTTATAAACTAGACACGTATATAATTATACTAATATTTTAAAACGGAACAAACTAATCACCAAAATATTTAAAGTCCGGTAGTTGAGTCCATATCATGACTTTTTCTTTTCTTTAATTCATCACTTCTAACATGCATGCATATATGATTTATCTAATAGTTAATCCTAGTTTTTATTTTTACTTTTCATTTCTTTTTATAATTTATTATACATTTGTTTTTGTTTTCTTGTGTATCGGATATTTTCTATTTAGGTTGTGTTTGGTAAAAATAGCTATTCTATAAGCTAACTTATAAGCTAGTATATTATTTGGATGAACCATAAGCTATTTTATAAGCTAACTTATTGAAACGCTAGTCGGAATATCGTTTCAGCGGCCTTTTCTGGTTTTTTTCCAATTATATTCTTATTAATATGAATTATTATATATCTTAAGATACCATTTTTTGTCATTTTACATATTCACGAGCTAGTTTTACCAAACATAATTTATTCATAAGCTAGCTTATCAGCTAGTTTGTCAAACACGGACGTTAACTATACTTATCTTTCACTTAACATATTTCATATAAAAGTGAAATATATTGTATAAAAAATATAAAAATTAAAATCAAATGATTAAATTTGTCCATAGCATATAGATAGGGGGGAATATTTTGCATGTTACTCTTGATTTTGGACATAAATGATCATATTTAATTATTTATGATGCATTTATTTTAATATATAATATAAGATCAAGATCCACCAAAAAAATAAAAAATAAAAGAGAAGATCAATGGTGACAAGTGCAATCCTCTGTCTAATTTTAATTGGTTTATTCTTATTCACAATTATTTATCATATAAAATAATATAATTAAAAATATTAAAATCTTTTTAGATAAAAATGAGTAAAATTTATATATTCTTGATTGGGGCTCCCCAGATATCCGTTTCGCCGGAAAACCTAGCTGGAAATCTCGGCGACGAACTCCAATTGATCGGCGATAGAATCAAGAAACCCAATTTGATTGAATTCGATTGATAATAATGCTGGAGAAATCAAAGTCTCTTGCCAATTCCACCATTTCTTCTTCTTCTTCTTCTTCCAAACTCACAGCTCAATTCAATCTTTCAAAATGCAATAACGGAAATTCACTTCAACTCGCCGGCGACTTGGCCGTCGACGAGCAATTGAAGCTGTGGCCGCCGTCTCAGGCGGTGGTTGATAGTCTAGTGCTTCAATTAAAGGCGAAGGATGGAGATACGGAAGCGAATTGGGAGAAGATAATACTCAATTTTAAGAGAGAGCTTCAGGAGGAGGAGGAGGAGGAGCAATTGAGGCCTCCGTCGTCTTCCGGTGTAGATAACAATGGCGGAATTGGAATTGAGAGGAGAGAGAAGGTTAGGGCAAAGTTTAGTGTTCCGCTTTCACGTCGAGAGATGGAGAAGGACTTTGAAGATATGGGGGAAAGGCGACTTCCACGCAAACCTAAGAAGCGACCTAAGATCGTACAAAATCAACTGGATGTAAGTAAAATTGGATTTGGTACACATTCTACATTTTTGTGGATAGCTCAATTAAGATCTGAATTAGGTTTTATTTCTATTGATATTGATATTGCAGACACTGTTTCCTGGTTTGTGGTTGACTGAAATACATGCTGATCTTTACAGAGTTCCTGAAACCAAGAAGGTAGGTTTACTCTATTGTTTGGAATTGGGATATGAGAAAATTAGTTTGAGTTTTGAACACATGATTTTAATGCTGTTTCTTGGAAGTTCACAGAGATAGCAAGGGGGGAAAAGTTTTGTTGAACTTTAAAGGATTTTTGTCTATTGTTGATCTGTGCTGAAATAAAGTTGTGTGCTTCGGTATGAATCGAAAACATCTAATGTAAGTATTTTTAACATCATACTTGTGTATAAATTCTTGTTTTTGGGATGGTTTAGAGAAGGCATTTGTCTAGAAAGACTCATTGTTTTCAATTGAATTTATGCTCTTTTTGACATCTGATCTTATGATATGTGGTATGCTGTGTATCCTTATTCTTGCTTTATGTGTTTTAGTTTTCTTTTCATTGCTATTGATGTTCTAAAAGTGAGACCATTGATGATGCTACCTCTTTTAAGGAATTGCATAGCTACTGTGTATCTGTATAAGTTGTACTTGAATAGAGGATATTTGCTTAGGTAGCCATCACAAAGCGAACCTAATACCTGACCAACTACATTCAAGACAATGAATTTGGTTGGATAAAGACTGATATTAGATGCTAGTATGCATTCGTTTGTCAAAAAATCCCACAATATATGCCCAGGTTTCTAGAAATCTACTGTAATAACCAAACAATGCTAGATTTCTTAAATCAAGAGCTGTGGTCTAGTTGCCATAAGGTTAGATACAGAAACAGAAGGGATGGTAGAACAATATGAGAGAGAAGTTGGGAATTGAATGAATGACATATACACTGGAATCAATAATTCTTCCATGAAGTAATTACTGATAGGTCTCTGGCATCATGATGATTCGACCCTTATATGTTCTCACGAGTATCAAAAAGGTATATGACCTACTTTCCTTCCTTACCCATGGATGTCATCAATTTTTTCCATCTTCCATGAGATAAAACATGTAACTTTTTCTGTGGGTTTTCATGAATTATCCTGCTACCTCAGTCCCTTGATAATCTAATTTTGAAAATGTTCTCTTTTGTCGACGGGAAGTTAAGATCAGCTTAGACTAAAAGATTGGTAAATCAAAATAGAAAATTGGGATTCAATGTTGTGCGTGTGCTACAATAGTGTGCTAGAAGACAATGTAATCTGGTAAAACACATAAAACAATTTAGACATGGGGGCTAGCATGTAGGCCAAAGGGCCTAAAGATTGTTTGGTTCATGTCGATGGGGCGTTTTATATGGACAACTGTTCCGATTTAATGATATATATATTGTTTGAATACATATTTCATTGCCATTTTACTGCATATTTCTATCTGTATTATTTTCCTAATGCTTTCTTAATTGATTCTCAGAATCTTTTTTTCAGTTTATAGGAGCAAATATGGCAGATTGAGGGAGTCCCTCCAGCGATGGGTATATATATATGGTCGATTTTTTGGAGAGCACAAAGGACAAACTCATCTTCTAGAAACAATGTGAAAACAAAGATGCGGTCGTGGATTTTGTCTCATTTTTGCCTCTGGTAAATCTCTCATAATTGTTAGACTAATTGTATGTAGCTTAAGTTGGATTACGTAAAAATGTTATGTCAGATGGCTTCAACTAATCCTATCTTTACCATTACAAAATCTTAAACAGAGCCTTAATTTGAAAGCCGGTATCCAAATAATGTTGTAACATATGAATTTTGAGTCATTATTCACATGTTTACTCTTCTAAGTTGTCGCTAGGGGTGTTCATCTAAACCATCAAATCACCCAAATTGCACCGCACCACATAGCGTGGTTTAGAACTTTTTTTTTTGGGGAAAGGGTATCCCAGGCTATGCGTAGACTATGGTTTAGAACTTCTGCTATATGGTTTGCGGTTTTGAGTTATCAAACCGATTTTCAAACCGAACCGCACATTATAATATTATATATATGTATATATTTTTCATTTTTATATAAACACACACACACACAGACACACATATATATACATATATATATAGTAAAGCGAATTATCATCTGAGAAATTGAGGTTAACGTGAGAAGCTTGAGAAATGGATTTGAACCGTTGGCCACTTTTAATCTCATGCCCTCCTATGAATTGCGCTTTAGAAGGGAATTGATATGGTGTGCCTTAGTGTATTTTATCTCGTTGCATCTTATCCTAATATGCATCCACTTCTCATCCAACGGTTGATAACCACTTCTCATGCTTCTCACATCTACCTCAACTTCTCATCGGAACCCTACCTTATATGGTAATATAGATATAGATATAGAATAAGGCAAAGGATCGTGTGAGAAGTTGAGTTAATGGTGAGAAGTGGATCTGAACCCTTGATCTATTTAATCTCATATCCTCCCATGAATTGTACTTTAGAAAGGAATTGATCTGCTTCATCTAATTCTAAAGCATCCATTTCTCACCCAAC
This sequence comes from Carthamus tinctorius, assembly GCA_001633085.1. Taxonomy (NCBI): domain Eukaryota; kingdom Viridiplantae; phylum Streptophyta; class Magnoliopsida; order Asterales; family Asteraceae; genus Carthamus; species Carthamus tinctorius. The sequence goes on from LUCG01167049.1 coordinate 12,259, forward strand.
GTTAATAACCACTTCACGTAAATATCGACTTCTTACTGGAACCCAACCCTATAGAATAATTGTTTAGTTTATGTCATATTTGTAATTTATCTTTTTCATAAGCCATTAATCAATCAATCCAAAGTTTTGGACTCTGATTCATAATATTAATAAATCATAGCCAAATAATCGATTAGGCCATTGTACGCTTTAAGCAAATATCCTCGACCATACAATTTTCACGATTGCACAGTTACTTCAAATTTTGGATTGATATGCGGATTCGGCTTTCTATCCTAGTTTACTCTCAAGCCTCAAGATTTAGTTTGATGTTGATTTTATTGCTTTATAGATCATTCTTAATTTATGTAATATGTATGTGGGAATTGGATGTGTCGGAAATTTTTATTCTCTTTGGATTATGGTGATGTTATCATTGATTTATGACTAAGTTTTAATGTATAAATTTTTTGCGGTTTGAGGTATATGTGTTTTGTGGTTTGAAAAAATGCTCAAACCGCAACTGGTTGCCATTGCTAACAGTTTCACGTATAACGTATTCATCTTATTATTTTATTCAGACATTGGAAAACTTGAACAATTTTTAAGAGTGTTACAAGGAAGTCCTTAAGGTCATCAAAGTGCATGAATTGAGTTAACAGTTTCCCTTTATATAACTACCTAATGTGTTCGTTTGCATTAACTTTTTTATTTGAGGGTAGAAATAGCTAATATCATTAAATGGTAACTAACTTTCAAAGAAGTTCCAGTTTGGTCACTAAAATTTATTCTTCAACCCATTTAGTCCTTCAACTTCAAAAGGCAGCCAGCAGCCTTGGTGTGTGTGGGAAGATAAGCCTCAATTTTGTGGTAATAATATCCATTTCCTGAAATTTTGGTTGCTATATAAAGTTTATATATATTGGATGAGAATAAAAAAGAAAATGGAAACATGGAAGAATAGGAAATAGGAATAAAATAAATCTCTCAATTTGGTCAAATATGGAAATTAACGGGTTAAGGTAACAGTTTATCATATTATATCAAATCAAACTAAGCAACATTTTTTATTATCATTATCATTTCTCATCCCTCGGTACCTCCAAGCAAATGCCCTTTAAAACCAAACTCTTCACCCTTGACATCCTTATTTTCACCAAACATCATTAGAAACAACGATAATCCTTGTTCACCAGCGAAAAACACCATTCTCCATGATGTTTTCTCTACATTATTATTATTATTAGATACTATTGCAGCCTTTGTTCATTCGGAATACCTCTGTCAACCAAACAGCTCTGCCACTACCCTTACAAATAGTTGACCTCCGCCTCAAATCGACTGTCGTCCTACTCTTCAACCACTTCCCACATCCTCTATCCCAGCTGAGAATCGGTTTGATTATTTTGCTGACGTATTTATCTATCTTGGTTCAGTTTGTTAATTTGATACGACAGGCATGAAAACGGTTTCTTATGGGAGTTGGTTGTTCGAGCAAGATTGTTGAAAAAGCTACACTGGTGGTGACCAAGGCGACAATATTGGTTTATAACTTGTGGTGGATCGATCAATTGTATAGCATAGAAGTAGTTCATTGGAGTTTCTTTTCAATCAACTGAATACATAATTGAGATTTATTGACACCATAAAATA
>LUCG01167060.1:0-12234 GCA_001633085.1 Carthamus tinctorius
TTGTATGCGTACCAAATGCTACCTAAAGAAACAAAAACCATAACAAATTACAAACTACGAAAAATCATGACTAACAAAGTTAAGAGACGAAAATCACAATTTTCAACAAACCATAAGAACGAAAATACTACTACTCTTTTAGATTTATTTAAAAATAATTTTCAATAAACTACAAAACAATCATTTCCAAAAAAATAAAAATAATAATTTGTCGTATATTTTTGCATGTGGGGCCAAATGCTTACACAGTTATCTTATTCATCTCTCATTTGACGTCTCCAACGGTTCTGCATTATCTTCTGCTCCTCCTTTCCATTTTCTATATATAATCCTTACATATCTCCTTTCCCCCATAACTGAGATCTCCAACTTCCTCATTCATTTCATTGCCACCAATTGCATCCATCCCAATTCCTTTTTCGTCTCCAATTTCCAATTTCGTAACCAATTAGAAAATGGAATTGAAGAAGGTAGCCATGGTTGTTGCTCGTAGCGGAAGACAATTGCAGCGTTACAACAAGGGCCGCCGCCAAATCGTTGGGTCAGTCTCTTAATTCATCCTATAATTGTTGATTGATTGATTGATTGATTCTGGGTTCAATTCGTTTTTTTCCCCCAAATGGGTGAATCGAAAATTGGGGTAATTCCGTAATTTGAAATGGGGGAATCCCCCCCAATTTTTCTAATTTTGAATTGGGTTTCTTGGAAATTGTATGAAATGATTATTGATGATTTTGTGGTTCTACTGTTTTGATGGCAGATGTATTCCTTATAGAATAAAAGGTAACAAGAAGAATTTAGAAGATGCATTAGAAGTTCTTGTGATTAGTGCACAAAGGAAAGGGAAAGGGATGTTGTTTCCCAAGGTATTATATGCCCATTTCAAGTTTCATTTGTTCATTGCTATGATCAAGTGGCATTTTTGGGATTTCATGTGTTTTTGGCGTTGACTTCTTTTGTCAAAGATAAAAACAATCTTGAATGATGATGATGATGACTAATACATGGTTTAATGTCATCAGGGAGGATGGGAATCCGATGAATCGATTATGGATGCCGCTCTAAGAGAATCCGTGGAGGAAGCCGGGGTTCACGGAACCGTAGAGGTTCGTTGGTTGGTTGGTTTTTTTTCGATATGTCCACATTGTAGCATACAATCTTGGACAATTTTCTTGAAGAAATCCAAGTCAAATAAGCATATTACCCATGTTTATCTTTGGCAAGAATTGCTTGATTTACATGTTTTGTTGAAATTTACCGCGATATACATGTTTTTCTTGATCATTTTCTTGAAAAGTGTTTGGAGAATCGCTCGCTTTTACATGTTTTTATCGAGTTTTTAATGCGGGTATTGGGTGAATGGCTTGATTCACTTGTTTTTGTTGACAATTTTCTTGAAAAATTGGTATTATGTGTTTATTGACGATAATCATGAAAAGTGTTTGAAGAATTGCTCGATTTACGTGTTTTTTTGTTGAACGTTTACAGCGTATATTGGGTAAATGGCTCTTCAAGAACAAAGGAAATGATAAATATTACGAAGGGTTCATGTTCCCGTTACTTGTGAAAGAGCAACTCGACTTATGGCCGGAAAAAGACATTCGCCAACGAGTTTGGGTAGGTTTTCAAAAGCAAAAAAGATTCGGGTTTTTGATCAAAAATCTCAACTTTTTTACATGGATTTATGCTCATTAAATATATAATTTTACAGGTGAGTGTACCAAAAGCTAAAGAAGTTTGCCAACAATCTTGGATGAAAGAAGCATTGGATTTGCTCGTAACCCGACTTGAATCATCATCTCCAACCAAGATCGAGGACACAATAATCGATCAAAAAAGACCTTTGTGATCGCAAGCTTACTAAAACGTAGCCTTACATGTAAATAGGACACACTTATTGATCAAAAAAGATCTTCACAAGATCCAAACTGTCAAAATATGTGCAATCCCATCAGATTACTCTCAAAACAGCAAACGAAAAGTACGTTGAGCTACTGAAACAGAACAAACAAACTAGGAATGTAATTTGGAGATCACTAACTTTTGTTTCGATTTTACCTTCTTTTTCGTTAAGGCAACTGCACACATGAATGGAACTTTGCTCTGATATTTTTTGTGGTACAACTTGGTTTATCAAAAATGAGAGTTTCATTAATTTCGTTTTTAACAGACAACATGTCTTCTTAATTTCTTGTTCCATGTATTATAGTCGATGGGTCTCTTTTGGTCCAATCCAACTTGGGGTTTTGGTGTTGGTACCGATTACAAACACAGTTTGCACAATGAGTTCATAGATCATACACTTGCAGAAACATTTCACCTAGATATAAGTATAGTTGTGGTTTCAAGATGGTATTCTTACACAAATATTGGTTGCATTTAGATATAGGCACGGTTAATTCTGAGATGATATTCTTGCAAAAACATTGTTTGAGTAGATATAAAGATTGCTTCTAGACCTATAACTTTTGAGGTCATATTGTCACCAAGTCATCAATGATAGTTACTTTTTGTCTTTGGCATAACTTTCCACATAATAATTGCTCAAATTGTATTAAAAAAGTATATATGATAAATGTTTATCTTTGTTTGTCGTGTTCAGTAAAATAAGTGCGTTTTAGAAGTACCGTCTGATTGTTGATAACAATGGATACCTATGCCGATCTCCACCCACTTAAACTAAGATTGTGGGACCCTCATATATCAGTTAAACGAAACTCTGTTAACTCTAATGGAATTCGAACAATATGATCTAACCAAAAAGACCTTTAGAGATGCCTTGAGCCATTTTGCAAAGAGCCAAAACTACCACTTGATCCTATAAATTGACTAGGATTTGATATCTATACGAATATAACAAAAAATCTACAAATCGAAAGTTTTTATACATGAATGATTTGCATATTTTTTGCATTACATCCGAATATAATATACATGAAAAAATATATTCATAATCAAGATTTTTTTAAAAGGCAAATTGCACCAAAATCCTTAATTTAAAGTACCATGTAAGCAATTACATAGTAAAACACAAACATAAACCAAAGTTTGCTTTTGGTTCCTAAAATGAGAAATTTTGAAAGTTGGCCACCCAAAATAGGATAACAAACATTACTAGTGCAACCTTTTCTATTGTTTGTCCTTCTTTGTAAAATGTGTTACTCTTTCTATATCAAAATAACAATATCTTATATATTGTGCACAAAAATGTTTAATAACTTGTAGTATTGAGTAAAATAGGACCTAATATATAAAATAAACAACATTTTTATATACATCAAAAGCTTTAGCTCGTAAAATTTTCGATTTATTTCGGTTGGTAATTACAATTTTAAACATTTCTTCTTATAGAAAAATAAATATTTCAACAAATCTAAGTTGAATGGTTAGTCTTTATATAGCATATCTACACACATTTTAGTTATAACAACCCGATTGTCTATATGAACGTGATCTCTAAATCTCTATATGAATGTTGTTTACTTATTTCATGTAACAAACAAACAAAATGTTATTAAAGTCAACCGAACGTATGATGGTTTTTAAGAGATTAGGATTTCTTTTGTCCTATGTTTCGTTTTTAGAGAATGAATAGACTTCATCAAATACGTACCATGGCTAAAAGGGTAACATATTAAATCAAATAGACTTCAACTTTTAATACCCTTTACCATTTTTTATTAATTTTAAATATAATATAGAAGAGAGAGAAAGAGAGAGAGAGAGAGAGAGAGAGNTCGGATCCGTGAACCCTCCGTCGAAGCCGCTCACTGAACCCGCGGGTGGGGTACTACCAGCCCGCAAAACCGCTGAACCCGTAAGCCCACAAGCCGTGCTACGGATGGCCTAACTAATAAGATTTGGAAAGCATGTACGAACCTGATATAGGATAATCAATTATAACGAAAATGTCAAATCAAATTTCTATTCTTAGTTTTTACAATATGATAATCAAATTATTAGATTCTTCAAAACATAATATTTAATTTGAAAATACACAACCACCTTCAGAGTGAATTATAATGTGTTAGATGAGATGAAATGATTGAGTTGTGTAAGTTAGATTTGAGTAGTTGGTAAATGAATTAGAAATATAATATCATAATTATATCTATTTACCATTAGTATATAGGTTAACTAATATCATAATTTGCAATATTGCATGCATCCATTTACCATTTATATGTATATATTTATATTCACTCTAAGTGGATATAAATAATTTTCCTTACAAGTGAAAGATTGCTTTTATATTTTCCTGAATTCGTGTATATGTGTTTTGAGGATGGTTCTTTAAGAGTGTGTGTAGATCTACATGTTGTGCGATATGGACGTTCTTGTTGAATTATTGACCATAAATTTACTAAAATACAAAACTTGGGTTGCAGTCGGTGCCATTTCAACTTTCTTTACTTCCATCTTACTGTTTAAATATAAATTAGTTGTTAACAGTGACAACTTTTTTTCATTCCAATTTATATATTAAGTATATATGGAACTATGTAAGAAAAGTATTGAATTTTTAAAAAAGTTTTAATCATATTATATGAATCAAATCAATTGTCATTTTTAATCTGTATTTAATTAACGTTAAAAATAATATTTAATTTTACGTGTATTTCTCTAAATGAAACATTTGTAAAATTCGGAGGTTCCTACATTTTCTTGATGATTTTCAAGGTTCCATGAACAAATTACAAGTTGAAAGGAACTTTGGTTTTCTTTGCATTTTACCCTTGAGTTTAGAAATTGTACAAAATATGTACTTATTAAGTTAGTTTATTAAAAAAAAGGTAGTAGATATTTATGTTTTTTTATAAGGTTCATCTAGGCTTCGCCTAGACTACATCCTTGACAATTTGAAAATTAAGTTTCGGTCATCTGAGACTAAGTCTGACCACAAGGTGCGCACACCTGGACTCGAACCCGGGTGGATGAGATATTCCACTACATCCCCTTAGGTCTTTGCCAGTACGCCACCACCCTTATGGTTGGTAAATATTTATGTTAATAATAATTTATAATTATTTTTACTATATTGAAGCAATCAATACATAATTTTCTTTAAACAGATGGTTGTAAATGAAACTGAAAAAAAGAAGATAAAAGAGCACCTATCAGGTAAGGGCATCCACCCAAACTAGACAGCATGCAACCGTCTATAACACACCGATACTGAAAAATGCCTACACTAACAACCAAAATTCAATCCATCATTTTGTTGACGGGTTAATTCAATCTGTCTTGATTCCTAAAATTTAAACATTTGCCTTGTATTGTTTTACTTGTTATGGGTGTATGTATGCATTGCCTTTGTTGAAGGTATTGAGATGGGTATCCTAAGAAGATTGTGGCACAAGACAATTTTTGTGTTATTACAACTTTATTTATGATGATATGACTTTTTGAACCATTATATGTTTTTTTTAATTATGAATGTATGGATAAGCATTGTACAGATCTCAACTAATTATCAAGATTCTAAATAGAATGAGGCATAGTATGATGGTAAGTTCAAACCCTAAGCTTTGGAAGCCACAACAAGGCCACGACGTTTCTTCAAGGCGTGAATTATGATGACAAACCTCTATATTATATATAATATTATATACATAAACAGATGTATACTGTTATATATTGAATCAATAATAATAAACAATTTAAATTGAGTTATATTAAAAATTAACGCCATAGCGTGCCTAAGGTGTATCGTGGTGGAAGACACAAGTCTTGAACCACGACACGCTATAGCGATTGTGACGGCGAGCTTTTTCGAACATTGCTAGCTTTTTTGGAACCCTAAGGGGTTGTTTGGTTGATTTTTTCATTAAGGTCTGTATGAATAAAGTTGTCTGTGTGGATTAATCCGTCTGTATAACAGGAAAGTATTTGTTGGAGAGAGTTTTTCATAGTTGGAAAAACGTGTTTTTTAATTGAGAATGAGAGATTTGGGAAAGCTCGACTTTCTGCATTAAGCTCTCCCATAAAAGCTTATTATATAAGTTACTTCCTATACCATCAAGCCACTACGAAACCGTCATGTATAACTCACCAAATAAGTTGCGAGTCATTAAGCTCATTAAGCTACTAACAAACAGGAACTAAGTTTATTAGTCAATCCCTAAGCCGTGCGTATCAATACATCGGGCTGGGGCGGGCTACATCCCGACGGGCTGGGCGGCTTCGGCTACGCCTCCAGTGGGCTCGTCGGGGTTGGGCTGCAACAGTAACGCCACACCGCTCTCTTCCTCTCTCACACTTTTTTTTCTGTTTTTAATTGTATTGGGTATTTGGGTTGGGAGGGTTCGGGTACTAAACAGAGAGGGCTCTAGATGGCTTATTATGGGTTTATGAAAAAGCTGATGTGACGCTGATATGGCAGTAGGGTTAAAAGGACTGGAAAGATTCCGCTACGCATAGCCTAAGAGAACTCAAACATGAGCATGAGACAACAAAGATAATTTTACCCTTAAAGTTAATTATTATATACTATAGGTGATTATCTATTGTTTCTAAAATACTTAAAAAAACATATTATATCTTACAAATAATTGAAATATAAATGAAAAAGGAATCTTCCTACCTAACCCTACGTTTTTAACACATTCTATTCATATTTTACAAAAATATTTCCAAAAGACATTGTAGTTTTTAAAAAAGTTTTTTAGACAGGATTTTACTTATATAATATTAACCTCAAATATCAAACTAGACAATTTCAAGTTATAGAATCTTAATCGAGGATCTTGAAAAATGGCTTCCTGAAAATAAGAACCAGATCCAAATATCTTAAACTTTGTATATTTCATTATAATAACTCATTCTCGTTTTTGAATCTGATTTGTCCAATAACAATAAACTAACGTCTTATATCCAAATATCATATTTTGTTTCTTTTCAAATAATTTATAATGATATCAATTGTATCTTATTTCCAAATACAATCTTTTCATATTAAGAGAGGGACTTTTAAAACTTATATATAAAGTAGAAAAACAAATAATAAATATGTGATTGGTTGGTATAAATATTATTGGTAGAAACACAATAATTGAAAAGAAGAGAAATATAAGAGTGTGAAGTCTACATTAAAAAGAGTCGGACCTCAAAACAAATAAGTGGAGGGTATTCCATATTGACTTGGTATATTTCATTATCTTAATAAGTCTCCTTATGATTAGGGGCAATATTGTCTTTTTATGTTTTAAATTATAAAAATATAGGAAAAATACATAATTAATGTGAAAAAATTGAGAGATCAACTTCCAATAATCAAAGCATCTTCATTGACTAGCTCATGGGAAGGAGGGTTGAAACCGACAAACAAATAAATAAATAAATTACAAAAATTATATATGTATGTGTATGCATGTATCATTGTAGGGTTGAGTTCAGACAAGAAGGAAGAGTACAGTGAAAAAGGTAAGAAGAGGTCTCCGTCTTCAAATCAATCGTAATTGTAGATCAAAATATTTAAGGTCCATCGAGATACACATAGATAAATTCCTATGTAAAGGTGACATTAAAAATGATTAAGGATCTAAATCCCTTCTTACGCTTCTCACTTTAACTCTTTTACTCACATGATCCTTCTTCTATTTTGTAATATGTATGGACTAGCGGAGCCAACCATGGCCTAGGGTAATCCAAAGCACACCCTCACCCTTATAACAAATTTATTATGTACAAGGAAAAACTCAATATTGTTCTTGGGACTGTGAGAACTCAGCTTATTACACACACACCCCTTCTCATGGTCAAATATAAATTATATATTTATCTGGAAGGGTGTTCTAGGCTATGACAAAACTACTATAAAATTACAGTTCTAAGATATCAGCTCCTGATAACTCAATGGTCATAATTATTGTGAATGAATGGAATATAACCCATAGGCAGATGAGATATTCCACCACATCTCCCAGAGCTTTTAAGCCAAAACCCTTGTAGTTATAAATTATATATTTTTAGTTCATCAAAAATAACAATTCATTTTTATGGAACTAGAAAACCGTTTTATTTTATTGAGATTAACACTGAGTTTCTTATATGTATCCCATCTACGGACTATTTTAGAAAAATATTTAAAGGGTTTCAAATATCTTCCCATACCAAAATCAGGATCTATCAATTCTTGGAACTCAACACACTATAAAAGTAATTAGTGATCTTGCAAAAAGGAGACATGAAATAAGAGGACCACCCTCATCAAAAATCCTAACTCTACCTCTATATGTATTTGCATTCATGTATGTATGTGTGTGTAGATTTGCATAACTAGTCCTCTTGGGTTCGATCCTCGAAGCCGAAAGAGAGATCGATCTATTTTTTTAAACCATGACCGATTAATACAGAAAGACAATTATGAGGAAAATGAATCTCAATTAGGCAGAATAAAAGAATCAAAAGTTTTATACAATGAAGAAAAGTTAGAAAACAGAGGATTAGACTATAACTTCCTCTTACAAATTAACTACTAACATATACTCTTCACACAATATCTATAATACTCCCCGTCAAAATGTTTATAGAGAACGAATATTCTATGGTTCCCTCTTGGAAACCAGGAACTGCAACGTGGTTCTTGAAAGAGGTTAGGTGAAAATGTCAGCAACTTGTAACATGCTCATGATGGTCATTAATTGAAGAAACTTTTTCCCATACAAAATGACAATTAATATCAATGTGTTTTGTATGCTCATGTAGAGTTGGTTTTTAGCAATTTGGCGTGTTGATTGTTGTCACAAATCAATAAAACAAACTTGGCGTGAGGAATGCCCAAATCATATAATAGATTCTTAATCCAAACTAGTTCACAAATTGTAGTTGCCATGGCTTTATATTCAGCTTTGTGGAAGACCTAAACATAATAGCTTGCTTTTTTGGACCTCCATGAAACCAAAGATTTACCAAGAAAAACACGAAAATGTGTCATAGTCCTTCGTGTGTCTCTACATTTACCCCAATTAGAATCACAATGAGCTTGGGTTTGACATGTGGATTTGGCAGAGAGAAAGATAGTTTGTCTAGGTTGTTGCTTCAAGTATGGAATTAAATATAATTTTGCTTGCCAATGAGGTAATCGAGGATTAGCCATGGTTTGCAACAATTTTTGAACTGCCAATGAAATATCAGGCCCTGTCACAAAAAGGTATAACGACTACCAATTAGGCTTCGATGAATCTTTAAGAATATCCCCATCCTTATCATTGGAAAGAGTCTTACTTTCCATAGGCACATATGTTGGTTTACCAGCAAGTAAACTATTGTCTTTTAGAACTTACGGTGTATACTGCCTTTGTGCTACAACAATGCCTTCTTTAGACCATGCACCCTCCAATCCAATGGTGTAATTTAACTTGCCAAGATCTTTGAGTTTAAACATACAACTTATCCTTTCTTTAATGTCCATAATGATAGAAAAGATGCTCTTGTGATGATCACAACATTGGCATATACCAAAAATGCAACATATTCTTTTCCACTCCTTTTATAGATAGATAATCTACTTTTGACTAAACAAAACCCAAATCAATCATAAATCTTAAAAACTTGGTGTTCCATTGATATGAAACATGTTTAAGGTCCTATATAGACTTATGCAATTGACTATAGAAACACATAGGAGCTTAAGACTAGAACGTCAACGCTCTTGCTACATTCAACAAGTGTTGATGCTTGCGTTCAACCATGGAGTTTTGTTGTAGACGACCAACACAAAAATTTTGATGCAATAAAACCTTATCAGCAAAAAAATTGTCAAAACGAAGCTCCTTAGCATTGTCAATAGAAAAATCTCTTAATCTTTGTATCGAATTGAGTACATATCATGCTATAGAATTTAGGATAATGTCAATAACTTCATATTTATGTTTGATTAAGTAAATTTAAGTAAATGGACTATTTCGATTATAACAAAATAACGATGGCCTTGATATGCACCAAAATGGAACAATCCCAATATGCCATAATATACAAGATCAAACGGCTTGCTACTCATATGATGCCATAAGATAAACGGAAGTTGCTTTTGTTTGGATAGAGAACATATACCAAGATGACCACCTGATAGAACATTAACTTCTTCCATATTCAATGATGATTTTATTTCCAGAAGTCGTTTGTTACTTGGGTGGCCAAACCATTTAGGACATGGGTGGCCAAACCAAGGAAATTTTGACCCCTAATAACAGATAGTCAATACGTGATATCGTTATCTATTTGTCAGTATATTTGAGAAATCACACAACTTGAGATTGAAATAACGAGGATATGATGGTAAATATGATGCTCAAAGAAGAACGGGAGACAAGATATAAGTATATAACAATGAGCGATCGAATAAATTGGAAAAGACACATGACCACATAAATCACTTGCATAAAGCCTTCAATGTCCTTGGAAAACACGTTATGAAAATTAGACCATATAAAATGCATTAACGGAGTAGTTGCACGTAAACTTCAGGGCCACATAGCAACACATCATTCGATAGAGACAAGTGTCTATCCAGGAACATGAAGGAAGTACAAAGAATGACAAGACATGTCGCCACACTAAACCATTTTATTTCTAAGTTCTCATACCGATGTCACCTCTTCTACAACATGCTAAGGAAGAATGAAAGATTTCATTACTCAAGCGATCATGAAATTACCCTACAAGCCTCAAGGCGATACATGGCTTCTTCTCCACTGTTCTTGAAGCCCACCAATGAGAAGACCTACAACTCCACCTAACGCGATGTCCATTAGCAATTGTATTAGCAAGAAGACGATAAGCAATAACTACCGGTATCTTATGTCAGCAAGTTGTTGCTCGACACAGATACATGATACTCGACGATTTGGAGAAAGTTTTAAAGTTTGTTACATTGATTGAGAAAAAAAACTTATTGTTACATTAGATATAAACTAAATCAGAATGTGTTACCTTTTAACTATACACATATCATGTCATGCAACTGGTTGTTGCACAAAGTTCTTTGAGCATGATTTTCAAAATTATCCTAGGGGACGTTTGGTTTGATAGAATGGCTTTGAGATATTCAGATTTTATTGGAAGGATTTGAAATTTAGGGAGTTCAATTCTCTCTCATATGTATGGTTTGTAGAATTTGGAATGAAATTAAGTTCTCGTTTTCATAAATAATTTATAAACACAAATTATAATCTTTTTTCCTTTTCATAAATTGATTATTAGTAAAAAAATATTTTTAATATAGTTTCACATGTTTTAACATTACTATATAAATCCTATAAAACCTCATAAAATGCCAACCAACAATGGGATTTTAATAAAATCCATGGATTTCAAATCCAACTATCCAAGAACGTTTCAAACCAAACTTGTGATTGTGATTTGTGACTGAGCCTCTTATTTCACCAAATTCCGTATTGAGATTCATGAATCATAATTCATGTACATTTGACTCTTATTCCTATGGGCCTCAAGTGGGCCCATCTTTTAAATGGGCTCATAATTGGACTTGGTCCAACTCATAGTCCTCCATAATTGATATTTGATGATACTTTTATTTATTAATATATGGCCCAAAAAAGTTCTTGAATATAATGTGGTTGTTTAACCGTTACATATTTATAAGTCAAAAATATAGAAGGGGCGTTTGCCACATTCTTACATGGTAAACGTTTACCGATCACAATAGATTCACATTCAACTACCTTATCGTGTAACATCATTGGTCTTGAAAACGGATTGTTGGTAAACATTTAAATCCCGGTAAGCGCTTACCGCTTCTTAAGAGTCATATTCTACACTTACGGTGGTAAGAGTCTTGGTCCTTGGCTACTTGTCTTTTACCGGATAAGCTTCATGGTCTTTGCCATGCTGAATCAATAAAGGTAAAAGGATTTGATAAGCATTTACCAGGTAAATGTTCAGCAAACGACGCCGAAATAAGTGAGAAGATTTTAGTTTCCATCTAATTCACAAGTTCCATAGTAGATTGGGATACTTTAGACGACTTAATTGTATTTTGACCAATTTGATCTCTTTATTTCTTAATCTGTTTATCTTTCAATCTAAAATTGCTTTTGAGTTCTTCTACCTATTGCAGTTTCTCATCAAATTTACTTCTTGTTGTGGGACGTTTAGGGTGCGTTTAGTTGTGGAAAACTGTTTTCATTTTCATAGAAAACGTTTTCAGATAATGGAGTTGGGTTTTCATTTTCAATTTTCATAGAAAATTTTAGAAAACTCGTTTACTTGGAA
>LUCG01167238.1:0-20027 GCA_001633085.1 Carthamus tinctorius
AAATGTAATAAAACTTTCTTTTTATCTTTGTTGTTGGCAAAAGAAATATCATGATTATGTTATTTGACAGAGTGGTAGGTAATCCTTGAGTGGTAGGTAATCCCGGATACCTCGTCGACTTCGTGTCGGAACGTGTGCGTGAGTTATCTGTCGTTTAAAAAAAAAGAGGAGAGCCGTTGAAAAATCTGAAACGTTATCTGTTTTCTATGAAAGGAGAAATGATTACATTAACAACCCACACCACTTGACTCAAAGTCGACCAAAACTCCATTCAACTCAACTTTCTTCGACTCAATCCAGCAACAACTAGAAACAATTGTTGTTCAAGATCCACACCAACATGGCAACTGCAGATCTCCGGATGTTTATGGACAACTTGAAGAAGCTCATCCATGGCAACCATGATCCAATCATCAACAACAACCCAATGATTTTATGTAAAAGGCCTCAATTCCAACTGCTTTATCAAGAGCTTGACTCCCTCATCCAAACCCTTTCCAATGTCCATCAACATCATCATCACCAGCATTATGAGCTCGAAAAAGTTAGAGATCTCAAGAAGGGATTCAAAGATGCAGCAGAAGAAGCACAAGATATCATTGATCTATTTGTATCTATTTCTCACTTCAGAAACAGACAATTTCCCCCTAAAATCGATATCTTGAAAACCTCCTTGGATCTTGAGAAGGTACTGAAATCTATAGAGTTTATCAAGGTGGAACTCATGACAATCAACATCGGTAACATGAAGATAGATTCGTCTCCAAAAATCGACCACTTCAAAACCCAATCTGTCGTTGCTGTTGCCACTGGGACATCCTACACCAAAAAGCCTTTAGGAATCAAGAAACAATCGAAAGTTTTCCCCGTATGATCTCAGCATCATGATCAGTTGTCGGTATGGGGGGACTCGGAAAGTCTACCCTCGCTGCAAAAGTATTCAATGATCGTTTTGTTGTCTATCATTTTCATGTCCGTGCATGGGTCGCTGTTTCTCAATCATATAAAACACGAGATTTCTTGATTCAAATCCTCACATTCATGGGCGTTCAATTAGACCTTGAAGAAGACGACGACTGTAAACTTCGTGAAAAATTGCACAAGAACTTGATGGGTAGGAGATATTTGATTGTGGTTGATGATATCTGGAGCATTGAGGCTTCGGATGAACCGAAATTGTTTTTTCCCCATGACAACACCGGAAGTAGAATTCTGCTCACGACTCGCGTCAATGAAGTTGCGTTGCATGTGAAACCACACGGGTTTGTACACTCCTTGCTTTGTTTGACGGAAGAACAAAGTTGGGAGCTATTGAAACAAAAGGTGTTTCATGGCGATGACTGTCCCAAATGGATGATTGAACCCGGATGGGAAATTGCAAAAAAATGTCACGGACTACCTCTTTCAGTGGTTGTCATGGCAAGAGTTCTAGCAAAAGAACCAATGAGCAGAGATTGGTGGGAAGAAATTGCTTGCAGTATTGGTTCATATCACAAAGGAAACCTGGAAACACTATCTTTAAGTTATGATCATTTACCTGATCACTTGAGAGAGTGCTTTCTTTATCTAGGAGGCTTCCTAGAAGACTTCGGGTTCATCGCAGAAAGGTTGATATGGTTATGGGTAGCTGAGGGATCTATTGAAGAAGTTGAAAATCAAAGCTTGGAGGATACAGCAACGGATTACCTTATGGACTTAATCAATAGAAATCTTGTAATTGTTGCAAAAAGGAGTGAAATAGATGATGTGGAAGCTTTTAGACTCCATGATCTAGGGAACTATGCCTGCAAAAAGCAAAAGAAACAAGATTCTTCCTTAAAATAGATTCTCCGCCATTGCCTTCTCAACTTCTTGAGGGTACTACATACAAGCAACGTCGTGTATTTACAAATGAAGATATCAACATTGTGAAATTCACTCCTTTCCCCACCCGCACCATTAGATCGGCTTTGTGCTTCAATACGAACATATGCTCGATTAAATACATTGCAAGTTCCTTTGTGCTTATTAGCGTGTTGGATCTACAAGAATGTCAATGGAGTGATTTTCCACATGGGTTAGAATTACTCATCCACTTAAGGTACCCTGCAATTTGGTATAAATCAAAATTCCTAGACTCTGTATGTAAATTATGGAGCCTTCAAACCCTCATTCTACGTGCATCTTCTGTTGACACTATGTATTTACCTCCTGATATACAAGATTTGATGTTCATTAAAGCAAAGGTAATAGTAATTATATTTCTTATCTCTACCCCCCTACCAATATATTGTACCCACAAGAAATTGAAAACCCCACGAGAAATTGAACATATAAGTTGCCAAGAAGTCAAAGAACGAAACATACCAATTTCAAAAATTGAAGAGACCAAGCCCAACCCGGACCTGTCCCGAACCTGGTCCGAACAAGCCACTCCTATGGTACACGAAGCCTGGTCCGAAAATTTGGGTCAAGTCAACATTCACTTATGCTTCTAGAAAAATGCTCAACAATAAAGTTTACAAGAAAATTCCACTTCAAAAACCCACTACCTAAAATTGCCTATTTCATTAAAACTGCAAATATATGTATGTATATATACAACAGAATGTGGTTTAGTTCGTATTTAATGTGATAAAGAATTTATTCTTTTCATAATTGACGTAACACTTTGAATATTTCATATTTTGTAGTACTTTTACCTATTTTGAAAAAAATTGATTAAGGGCAACTTAAAAACTGGCCCCACACGGAACCTGCCTCCGAGACATCAATGTGAGGAGGCATTAGGCTCACTCAACGGCTGAGGCTAATGGAGGGCCCTGGGATTGATCCTAGTACTTTTACCTATTTACCCAAAATTCTTAGGGTTTTTTTTTAACAAAACCAATAATAAAGCAATAATTTAACTTGTTATACTTAATCATTTTTATATTATACTTGAGAACTTGACAATTGAGTTACTTAATTTACAAGGTTATAAATCATAATAAATAAATAATAAAAATACATATAGATTAAAGAATAATTCCTTAAACAAATAATAATTTCTCATGATCGGCCTTATATTATATAACTTAACTTAAGTGCCGTTCCCTAAACATTTCCCTAGGAAAACATTTACCAAGTTATATTACTTTAGTCGATGTATACGGTAAGGACCGAGAATCCTACCCAATATGAGCGAACCATTGGTCAAGAGTAGCTTACCCGGTAAGTAAGGACGACAACACTTATCTGGTTAGTGCTTGCCAGACAAAGTATTGCATATCGTGCCATTTTAATAAACCAAAATCTTATTTGATAAGATTAAATGAAATTAAAATATAATTGATATTTATATTAATATCACAACAATATGCTAGTTTATTTAATCAAAGAATATGACCAAAAAGCTAAAAAGAAAAAAAGAATTAATACCTTATCGACATTGCGGAGTCAAAAAAGGAGGCACAAGAAGATGAGAGCCATTAAAAAATCTGAAAGATCTTGTTTCTCTACAAAATGAGAAATAATTACACATAGCATCCTATACTTTCAACTATTTACATTAACAACCCACACAACTTGACTACTCAAAATCAACCAAAACTCCACTCCACTCAACTTTCTTCTACTCAACTTAACCCAGAAACAACTTCTGCCAAGATGGCAAACGCAGGTCTACAGATGTTTATGGACAAGTTGAAGCTGATCATCAACTCCAATGATATTCCACTCATCAACAACAATCCAACGATTTTATCTGAAAGGCCTCAATTCCAACTGCTTTATCAAGAGCTTGACTCCATCATCCAAACCCTTTTCAATTTCCATGGAAATCATCATCGGGAAGAGCTCGAAAAAGTTAAAAATCTGAGCAGAAGATTCAAAGATGTAGCAGAAGAAGCAGAAGATATAATAGATCTATATCTATCTGCTGTAACTGTTGAATTCAGAAGCTTAGGACTTTCCTATAAACCTGATGTCTTTAAAACCTCCTTGGATCTTGAAGATGTTATGAGATCGATCGAGTCTATCAAGGTGGAACTCACGACTATCAACATGAAGCTAGATTCGTCTCCAAGAATCAACAGCCTCGAAACCCAGTTTGCTGCCGATGGACCTTCCCTTCCAAGAAATCCAATAGCAATGAAGAAGCCATTAATGGAAGATATTGTTGTAGGACTTGATCGTGATGTTGAGATCATACGGGACAAACTTACTGAGGATACAAAGCAACTTAGCATTGTCTCTATTGTTGGAATGGGGGGACTAGGTAAGACTACTTTGGCTGCCAAACTATTCAATGATCCTTTCATCAAGTATCATTTTCATATCCATGCATGGGCCACGGCGTCTCAAACATATATAAAACGGGATTTCTTAATTCAAATTCTGGTATCCATCGGTGTTCCACAAAGCGTTGATGAACCTAGGGACTCTCAACTTCAAGAAAAGTTGCACAAGAAACTAATGGGTAGGAGATATTTAATCGTGATTGATGATATCTGGAGCATTGAGGCTTGGGATGAACTGAAAATGTTTTTTCCCAGTGACAACACCGGAAGCAGAATTCTACTCACGACTCGCCTCAATAAAGTTGCATTGCATGTGAAACCAAACGGGTTTGTCCACTCCTTGCCTTATTTGACAAAAGATGAAAGTTGGGAGCTATTAAAACGGAAAGTGTTCCATGGTGATGAGTGTCCCGAATGGTTGATTAAACCTGTAATGCAAATTGCAGAAAAATGTCAGGGACTACCTCTTTCAGTGGTTGTCATGGCAGGAGTTCTAGCAACAACGAATAAAGATTTGTGGGAAAAAATCGCTTGCAATATCGGTTCATACATGATCAGCAACCAAAAAGGAAGCCTGGAAACACTCGCTTTAAGTTACCACCATTTACCTCATCACTTGAGAGAGTGCTTTCTTTATCTAGGAGGCTTCCCAGAAGACCATTGGTTCAATGTAAAGAGGTTGACATGGTTATGGGTGGCTGAGGGATTTATTGAAGAAGCTAGAAATGAAAGCTTTGAAGTTACTGCAAAGGCTTACCTTATGGATCTAATTGATAGAAATCTTATAACTGTTGCAAAAAGAACGTTCATGGGTGATGTGAAAGCTTGTAAACTCCATGATCTTGTGAGGGAACTATGCATGCAAAAAGCAAAAGAAGAAGAATTCTTCCTTAAAATAGACGCGCCACCATTGGCTTCTCGATTTCTTGAGGTTATGGCGCCACATACGCATCGTCGTGTATTCACAGATCAAAGTATCAACATTGCAGATGTTGATCGTCCTCCCACCCCATGCATGCGATCGCTTTTGTGTTTCTATGACCTTCACTCATTCTATGTGAAAGCAGAGAAATTGTGTTTCCTTATGCTTCTTAGGGTTTTAGATCTACAAATGCCCGATCTTAGTTTTTTTCCACGAGTGTTGGGATCATTGGTTCACTTACGGTACCTTGCAATTTGGACTCCGTTTCGTTTCCCATCCTCAATATGCAATTTATGGAGCCTTCAGACACTCATCATTAAATTTAGTTCTGTTGGCGTCGCTTATTTACCAGGTAACATATCAAATATGGTAAACTTGAGGCATTTGTGGAGTAACACAAAACTTATTCTTCCAGCTATCGGAAAATCAATGAATTTAGAATCCATTTCGAGTGTCAGGTTGAGAAATGGGTTAGATAATATTGGTAGATATTTTCCCAACATCAAGAAGCTTGAATATACTCTTGCATCGGGTGAGGAACGTCACTTCGAACATCTCCCTTACCTTGAAAACTTGAAGTTAAGTTTGGGGGATCCACCAAGGTTGCTGACCCATACACCTCAACAAAGCTTACGGAATCGCATTTGGTTCCCTACATCAATGAAGAAACTCACACTTGCAAAGTGTGGTTTACCTTGGAGCGATATGTCAGTCATTCACACGTTGCCTAACCTCGAGGTTCTTAAAATAATAGACAATGCCTTCCGAGGAAGTCAGTGGGATGCACGTGAGCAGCAGTTTCAACGGCTGAAGTTCTTAAGACTTGAGAGTTTAGATATCATACGGTGGGAAGCCTGTAGTGAAAGCTTCCCATGTCTCAGACGGTTAGCATTGTGGCGCTGCTTCAATCTTGAAGGGGTCCCTCTTGAAATAGGGGACATTTCGACGCTAGAGCTTATTGAAACTAACAGCTCGTACGCTTCTGCTATTACGGAATCTGTGAGAAGAATTCTAAAAGAACAACACTATGAGGGAAACACTTTGCTGAAGATCATTGTCGGTGGAATGGAGTTACCCGAGCATGAAGATTCAGAGTCAGAATCGGAATAAGCTGGACTCTGTGGAGTCTAGCAGGGTTGAAAGGATCTTCTCATGAATCCAGAGGTCATTTTGATTTCATCTTCCCATCCCTTTCTACTTGTATCATCTTCATAATCGAATTGCCAATCTTGAGCAGGAAACTTATCCCTATCTCATATATATGTTATAAAAATATTAGAGCCCGTTTGGTTTGCAGGAATGGAATGGATTTGGGGGATTTGGATTTCAAATCCATTCTAATCCCATGTTTGGTTAGGATTTCAAGGGATTTTGTTGGATTTATATATAATAACATTTTAAAATATGTTAAAAAAAGTTTTCTAATAATCAGTTAAATAAAAAGTAATTTAATCATCATTTTTATAATTTTTTAATGATTTCTTTGTAAATAATGGAATTCAAATCCATTCCAAATCCTACAGACCAAACACACAAGGATTCCAAATCCTCCCAAATCCAAATCCGTATATGAAATCCAATCCATTCTTTTCCTAAAAACCAAATGGACCCTTAAGTGTTTCTCTCTTAGCAAATTCACAATTCAAAACCGGTAGAGGAAGCATTATTTGCTAGGGGAGGACTTTTAAGGTATAAATATCACCTGAAATTTGATCGAGGAAAACCTTTCCAACTTTCCTCTCTTTTGTCGTCAGGTGGGCTCTTCTTAGTCTCTCATAAGGAACATGATTCTATTTGCCTTTGACCAACCTAATCAATCACAGAAGACCATATTCATTCATATAAGAACTCAATCTTTTATAATAATAAAAAAAAATCACATTAATTCCATGAAGCACCCAAAATCTTGAAGGCAATCAAGTTCATAGTGTTACTTTTGGAAAAAGCAAATATGCCAACCATCAATGATTCCTTTAAGTGAATGGCCTGCTTCAATTCTTCAACTCATCCATGTCTTCGTCCAAATCAATCCATTTTCATTATACACAACAACTTTTCATTATGAGAGATTGGGACTGAATGGTTGAGTGTTGGATGATTAAGAGGCTCTTTATAATATAGTGCAAAATGAAATGTAGTTGTTTGGTAATTGTTGAGAATGAAATCAGGACGTTGAATGGTTAAGGGAGGCCCAAAATACAAAATCATTCAGAGGGTTTTAGAACCACTAAGAGGTAAGCCTTTTTTTTGCCAAACAAGATTTACCTCTTAGCAATTCAAATGTTGCCTCTAAATAAAACTGTTAATACATAAACAAACAGCCCTTAAAAAATATAATAAAAGGAACAAACAAGATGACATACACAGGTTTGCAGATATTCATTGTCAACTTGAAGCAGATCATCAACAACAATCCAACTATTTTTATCTAAAAGACCTCAATTCCAACTGCTTTATCAAGAGCTTGCCTCCATCATCCAAACCCTTTTTCAATATCCATCAACATCATCATTGATTTAAACATGTAGCAGAAGAAGCACAAAATATCGTTGATCTATTTGTACCCGAATTGAAGATGGGATGAGTGATTGAGAGTCGGAATGTCTTAGAATATCAAGAATATAAATTAAAGACTTTATCACTATAACTAACTTGTAGTTTGGAAGTTTGGATGTTATTAGTTGGTTAGCCATTTACTTAAAAATAGAGTTTTGGTTGCCAGGACTTTATCAAAGATAAATCTAACAAACATTTCCTTTTTTTAATCTTCTTTTTGAATATTAGCCATCTACTTTCTCACTAGATGCTGTTGACTTTCTAACCATGGTTTAACCATAAGCAAACTATCTGAGTAACATTTCCCTTTTTTAGTAAATTTCTTTTGGAGTTTCAGCATCCCCGCATGTGCTAAAAAATCTCTTCGATGAGAGATAGAGCTAGAAGAAACAAGATGACATCTGCTTATCGAATTCAATTCCTTATCGAATCAATTACAGATTCTAACCAAATCAGCAACTTGGATCCCTCGTAGACTCATAATAATAAAAAATGCAGCGTCCATGTAGACCAAAACAACTCATTAAGGACCACAATGACTCAGTTTACCTCAATTAGACGCACAACCAGTAAGACTCATTATAACACACTTGGACCCATTATGGTCCTTTAACGACGACTAATCATACCCAAGAAAACATTTATACCAAAATGGGCTGTAAGGTATTTACTATTAATGGACTTTAATAAGTCATGTGGGCCTAGATTTGTCATATTAGTATTACTAGTTGTCAATAGACGTTAATGGATCATTTGATCGTTAATGAACCTTAAGAGATCTAAGCATGTTACAAATGGGGTGTTATAGATGGATGATGAGTTGTATTGTGATTTTTGGACCTTAATTGGTCTAAATGAATCATATTGGGTTTTTTGGACCTTAGGTGTAAGTGGGTCACATGTCCAATTAATTTTTGAATTAAATAATTTTTAAGAAATAATTTCATAGTCATTGAACATCCGTCAAAAATTAGAAGCTAAAATAAAAATAACCAGAGGGAAACTTTGAAATCAGTACAAAAATAAAAGGAGATAACGCTTATGTGTGGCAACTCATAGCATTGGTTAATTTATCTTCAAGCAACTTGTAACAACAATAGTGATACGATTGTGATTGTGAGACATGTCCTATGAGTTCTAAACAGCTTAGCAACAAAATTATTACCAACACACGTCAAACTCTTCACAACAACAAATGGTTATCAATACATTCTTCGTTTTAAATTGTATCTCATTAATTTATTGATCAAAGAATTACGTTCACACTAATAATACTAAAATAGGTGAATGCAGAAATTCAGAAATTCATCCCTTTTCGAAGTTATCCAGAATGCTTTTAAAATCCTGATGATTTTTATTCTAGAGGAGAAAGACTTACAAATAACAATCTGCAAGTTCAACTGTCGCCATAGCCACCCACACAACTTGATTGAAGTCAACCAAAACTCCATACACCCTGACAGAAAATAATAATAGTTATAACAAGTTGAAGGTATTTAATCTGAATTTGTTAGAATATAATGATCAAACAAAAATTTAATACTCTGTACTACAAGAGAACTAATATGCTTCCAGCTATTGAATCAAAGTCAACCAACATTCTTTTTGGGAAAAAAGAGTCAACCAATACTTAATTTGGCTCAAACCCAATAACAACTTCATACTATTGTTCTTCAGAGGAAGACCAAAAATCAAGATGGCATACACAGGTCTACAGATGTTCATGGCCAAATTGAAGCAGCTCATCCATGGCAATCATGATCCACTCATCAACAATGATCCATCAATTTTATCTCAACGGCCTAAATTCCAGCTGCTTTATCAAGAACTTGGCTCCATCCTCCAAACCTTTTCAAATATCCAACATCATCATCATGAGCTCAAAAATTTTCAAAATCTGAAGAAAAGATTCAAAGATGCAGCAAAAGAAGCAGAAGATATCATTGATCTATTTCAATCTGTTGTTCACTTCACAAAGAAAGAAATTTCCCCGGATTCTAATATCTTTAAAACGTCCCTGGAACTTAGGAATACTTTTATGAGAAAGTATATCACAACAATGCACATGGAAAACATAGAGATGGATTTGATTCCAAATTATGTTTACTGCAAAAGCAGAGGACTTCCCACAAGATCTTATGTCTTTGAAATCCCCCTGGATCTTGAGAATGTTATGAGATCAATCGAGTCGATCAAGGTGGAACTCATGGCTATCAACATTGATGACATGAAGATGGATTCATCTTCAAGAATCAACCGCCTCAAAACCCGGTCTGCAACCAGAAATCCATTGAGAATGAAGAAGCCATCGATGAAAGAAATAGTTGTGGGGTTTGATCGTGATGCTAATGCCATACGGGACAAACTTGTTGGAGATACAAAGAAACTGTGTCTCGCCTTTATTGTTGGCATGGGCAGACTCGGTAAGACTACCCTCGCTACCAAGGTATTCAATGATCCTTATGTGGTGCATCATTTCCATGTCCGTGCATGGGTCACTGTTCCACAAACATATATAAAACGTGATTTCTTAGTTCAAACTTTGACATCCATCAGTGTTCAACAAGACCTTGAAGAAGCCAGTGACTCTCAACTTCGTGGGAAGTTACACAAGCACCTAATGGGCAAGAGATATCTAATTGTTATTGATGATATCTGGAGCATTGCGACTTGGGATGAATTGAAAGTTTTTGTTCCCCATGAGAACACCGGAAGTAGAATTCTGCTCACAAGTCGGCTCAATGAAGTTGTTTCGCTTGCAAAACCACACGGGTATGTTCACTACTTGTCTAGTTTGACAGAAGAAGAGAGCTGGGAACTATTGAAACAGAAGGTGTTCCATGGAGATGAGTGTCCCAAATGGTCGATTAAACTTGGAATGCAAATTGCAAAAAAAATGTCAGGGACTACCTCTGTCAGTGCTTGTCATCGCAGGAATTCTAGCAAAGGAAGAAACAAGCAAAGATTTATGGGAAAAGATTGCTTGCAGTGTCACTTCATACATTGTTAGCAACCAGAAAGGGAACCTGGAAACATTAGTTCAATGTAAAGAAGTTGAAATGGTTATGGGTGGCTGAGGGATTTATTGAAGAGGCCGGAAATCGAAGCTTAGAGGATACTGCAAAGGCATACCTTATGGATCTGGTAGATAGAAATCTTGTAATTGTTGCAGAAAGAAAGTTTAATGGTGATATCAAAGCTTGTAAACTCCATGATCTTGTGAGAAAACCATGCCAGAAAAAAAGCAAAAGAAAACTATGCCAGAAAACCGCCAAATAAGGTTATTCCGCTACCAATACCATATGAGATTATTGCACAATATAAGCAACGTTGTTTGTTAGCAAATCAAGATATAACCATTGTGAACTTAGTTCATCCACCCATCCCAAGCATCCGATCGCTTTTCTACTTCCATAGGAACCCACGCTTGATTGATGACACTAAGAGTGAGTACTTTTATTCCTTCTCACTTCTTAGGGTGCTAGATGTACAAAAGTGTAAATACGTATACGTTCCGCAGGGGATGGCGTTACTGGTTCACTTAAGGTACCTTGCAATTTGGAATTCATCAGGTTTCCCGTCCTCACTATGCAATCTAAGGAGCCTTCAAACCCTCCTTCTTCAAACAACTTGTAGTCGTATGGATTTACCAAGTAACATTTCAGATTTGGTAAACCTGAGGCATTTGTGGAGTAACGTTGAGCTATTTCTTCTTACTATTGAAAAACCCATGAATTTGCAGTCGATTTTCAGAAGTGACGTACAGAGATGGGGTAGATAATTTCCAAAAATATTTTCGCAGCATCAAGAAGCTTGCATATACTTTTTCCTCGGATGAGGAAGGTTGCTTTGAATTACTCCCTCACCTTGAAGTCTTGAAGTTAAGGGGAGGCTTCCACAAAAATCACATTTCGTTCCCTGCTACGTTGAGAGAACTTACACTTGTAAAGTGTGGTCTACCTTGGAGCATTATGTCAATCATTCAATCGTTGCCTAACCTAGAGGTTCTCAAACTGAAAGATAACGCCTTCGAGGGGACACAGTGGAATGCAGGTGAACAGCAGTTTCAACAACTAAAATTCTTGAGACTTGAAGCTAAACGTCGTACGGTGGGAAGCCTATAGTACAACCTACCAACGTCTCAAAAGATTAGCAGTGTGGTTCTGCCGGGATCGTGAAGAGATCCCCCTTGAAATAGGCGAAATTGCAACCCTTGAGCTTATTGAAACAGACAGCTGGAGCGACTCTGTTGTGAAATCTGTCGAACGAATTCAACAAGAACAACACGAGGTGGGAAACTATGAGCTGAAGATCACTATTAATGGAATTGAGTTATCTTTTTATTTATCTAAGGATGAGAGCTCAGAGTCAGAATAGGAAGAAGTTGGTCCTGTGGAGTGGCAAATGACCCCATTAATGTTTAAGATCCTTTTAGGTAATAAAAATTATATATTGCTCGGTGTTCATTTTCTAATTTACGATGGTAATTCTTTTTTCCATAGACCATCTCCGATTTCATCTTCATTTAAATGGTGACTTTTAGCACATACGTGTAACCAACACATTAAAATATGTACCTAGCCACATACACAAATGCCACCTCCTATTTCCATAACTGATAGAAACTCGAAACATGTACAAACCAAAATATGTCTACAAGGAATGTGAAAACCCAATAAAACCTTTTGGAAACTGCAATTGTTTATAAGAAAAGTCAAATGTTGATGTTATACCATAATCACATCAGGTGTGTGTTCGACTATTTGTCAAATGTCTTAAATGTTGTCCAATAGTGACAACATTAAGGAATGACTGGGACCAAAATCAACAGCAACAATAATGTGTAAGAATGACAAAATTGAGCAAATAATAAAACAAAATAGAAAAATCAGCTATTTAATAGGAATCACAGAAAGAATATTGTTGCAATTTTCTTTGAATAATGGAGTATATGAGAATCATTCCCCATCCGTATTCAATAAATAATAATAATTCCATACTACTTAACATCTAGTTGATGTCAAATTTATCTTAATATTTTAATTTAAAAATATCTTTGGAAAATGAAATATCAAACTCTCAAATCTGGATCTTTTGCTTTTGCCTATTAACAGCATCTCCAACAGATTTATATAATTTTTCTAAAACAGATTACAAATATCTGAAAAATGTAATTCAAACTCCAACAAATTCTTTACTTTTGAGATTTCAACATTAATTATATTATTAAAATATTTTACAAATTTTTCTCCTGATACACTTTGATTAGTGTTTAAATTAAGTTTAACTTCCTAACAAAGAAAAGTATGCAAGCAAACTAAACTCCAAAAAAGGAGATTTACCTAGAAAGATCCATATTCTGAGTGTTCTTGTCTTCACCTCATTGTCATGGCTCTACCTGGATTAAATATAACATTGTGTAAACATCATCCAATGTGTACAAGAAAATAGGTAGCGGTTAAAATACTTGTATTAGTCTATTTCTGACTCAAACCCACATCGACTAATTTGAAAATTTGTATATTTTCAGGAATCTATTAAATACAATAATTCAATTCTAACAAGTTCCCATCAATAAGATTGTACAGAGAAAAGCGTATTGTTTATAATCATTAGTTTTGAGGCATTGGGAACTCAAGAATTGTGTTGAGAGAGAGAGAGAAAGACAATAAGATGGCAAATACTGGTCTAGATTTGTTGATGGAGAACTTGAAGCAGATAATATACTGTGACAACAATTCATTAATCAAAAGTAACCTCTTTGTTCAAGAAAAGAGGCCACGGATTCTGTTTCTGTATCAAGAACTCGAGTCCCTGAGAACCTTCGTTATCGAAATGGAGATCGTAAAGGAACCAAATGAGCTTGAAAAAGTAAGAAATTTGGAGAGAAGAGTTAGAGATTTGGTGGAAGAAGTTGAAGACATTGTTGATCTCTTTCTAACCGGTGCTTTCATCAGAAACAACACAAGCATGACGACGTGTGGTTTTGACAGCATGAATCGATCTCTAAACGTTGATCGTGTTATGGAAGAGATCAAATCCATTAAAGAAGAAATTATGGATAACAAGATGCAATCCCGGCTTTCTATTGGAACTTCGATTGTCGGAAATCCATCTAGTGCAGTACTAAAGGAAGAAATCATCGTGGGCCTTGAAGATGCCTCGATGGTTTTAGTGGAGCGAATTACAGGAAGTCATAAAAAGTTAGATGTAATTTCTATTGTGGGTATGGGTGGACTAGGTAAGACTACTTTGGCAACGAAGGTATTTAATGATCGGTTTATTGTCTATCATTTTCATGTCCGGGCATGGGTTTTAGTGTCTCAGTCATATAGCAAAAGGATTTGTTAATTTCCCTCTTGACATCCATTGGTAAACTAACCCCAGAAGAAATTAACAAGTTGAGGATTGACAAGATCTCAGAATTGTTGTACAAGAGCCTGAAGGGCAAGAGATATTTTATAGTCATTGATGACGTATGGAGTGCCAAAGCGTGGGATGATTTGAAAATGTACTTTCCAAATGATAACACCGGGAGTAGAATTCTGCTAACCACCCGCCTCTCCGAGATTGCCTTCTACGCAAAACCAGGCGGTTTCACTCACTTTCTACGGTTTCTGACCGACGAGGAGAGTTGGGAGCTATTGCGCAAGAAGGTGTTCCAAGAAGATGGATGTCCTGAAATACTGATAAAATCGGGAATGCAAATTGCTAAAAAATGTCAGGGGCTACCGCTAGCGGTGGTTGTGATAGCTGGGGTTCTAGTGAAAGGTGAAAAGAGCCAAAAATTATGGGAAAAAGTTGCGGAAAGTGTAAATTCTTACATCGTTGGCAACCCGAATGGATACTTGGACACATTGGCTTTGAGTTACAACCACTTACCTCGTCATTTGAGAGATTGTTTTCTCTATGTAGGAGGTTTCCCAGAAGACTGTAAAATTCCCGTGCGAAGGTTGATCTGGTTATGGGTGGCTGAGGGATTTATACGTGAAGATGGTGAAAAGCTCTTGGAAGAAGTGGCTGAAGATTACTTGATGGATCTAGTGGATAGAAGTCTACTCATTGTCGCAAAAAGAAGATCCAACGGTGGGATCAAGGCTTGCCGTATCCACGATCTATTGAGGGAGCTATGTTTGAAAAAGGCTACAGAAGAGAATTTCTTGCAGCAAATATCAAGGTCAAGTTACCTTTCATCATCTAAGTGTATTCGATTTACAGATAAGCAAAGGCGTCTATTTGCAGACTCCAACTTTTTCACTGAGATCTCTACCGGCCATTCTACCCCATATATCCGCTCCTTTTTGTGCTTTAACAAAGAATGGTACTTTAGTCTAGGAGTTCAAAGGTGTTTCCATCCCTTTCTACTTCTTAGGGTACTAGATTTACAAACTATTCACACATCTACACTTCCCCTTGCTTTAGAACTGCTAATTCATCTTAGGCATTTAGCACTTTGGTCTGAAGTCACAAAGCTCCCATCCTCGGTGTGTAATCTATGGAACCTTCAAACCCTCATTCTTAAAGAAAATTATTCCGGTTTCATGAAGTTGCCAGAAAACATCGCCAAGATGATAAACTTGAGGCATTTGTGGATCGAAATGATTATAGCTATTCCTGATGTTCGTAACCCGACTAACTCTCATATGTTCTTCAACTTGCAAACGATTTCTATGCTACAACTACATGGTAGAGCTGAAAGTTTGTTAAAAAGGATTCCTAATGTCAGAAAGCTTGGATGTGCTGTCTATGGTGATCAAAAAGATGATGTGTTCCCGAATTTTGTCTTACTAGATCGCCTCGAAACTTTAAAGGTATTGTAATTCATTAGAATACAATCAAGTAATCAATAACAAGAAACATAGTCATCAAATCTAAGTATTTGATTCAAAGTCAAGATTACAAGCTTTGGGAGAAAAAATCAAATACACAATATGAAAGTCAAAGGTCTCTCTTTCAAACTTAGGGGTTGTTGTTTTTTAAAATATACCTCTTAAGCCTGAAAATTAAGAGGTTTGCAGACTTAATACTGTGTGTTTTATTATTAAGAAAAGGTCTGAAAACCTCTTACCATCCTTTGAAATTTTAAGAGGTGCACCATCCACCTCTTATTTTTCAGATGATTAGACTTCAGACCTCTTATAAAACAAACGACACCTAACTAACTAAAACTATTTGTACTCATCTGCTTAACTACCTAACTAACAACTCTTTGACAAAATGACTTTTACAACTATAAAACTTGTTGAGTTGGACTTTTGACTTTCATCTTGGACCTTGACATAGCATCTTTGACTTGTTTCTTTGACTTCATAAATGTCTCCTCATCTCATGATCTTGGATACAATAATATTGGACCTAACAGGTGATCCAGCCGGAAGTAGAGCAGGTGGAATCATCATTGTCTAAGAAGTTAATTAGTTTCCCTGTGACTTTGAAAAAGCTTACATTATCCGGATGCCGTCTTCCTTGGTCTGGTATGTCTAAGATTCAATGGTTGCCTAACCTTGAAGTTCTCAAGTTGCTAAACTATGCCTTTGAAGGACCATCATGGGACACTGGAGAGGGGCAGTTTCGTCAACTAAAGTTTTTGAAATTACAGAACCTGGATATCCAACAATGGGATACCGATAGCGGCAACTTCCCCTGCCTTAAACGATTGGTGTTGCTAGAATGCTACCATCTTAAGGGTATTCCAGATGAAGTAGGGGACATCCCTACACTTGAGATGATTGACATCGATAAACGGAACCACGCTCTCGTCAAATCGGCTAATAAAATTCGAGAAGAGCAGCACATTATGGGACATTATGAGTTGAAGGTCAATGTGATAGGGTTTTTGACATCAATAAGATGATTTATGGAGTTCCAGGTAGGCATCACAAAACCATGTATATATTTGGCACAATTTTTTAATTATGTTATGTTTAGAATGTAAATATATATATAGACACACTTTGAGATGAAATTATGTTTTATCAATTACCCAGGATATACCAGAACGACATCTTTTGAGCTTTCTTTCTCTAACCAACTGTGAAGATAGCAACCACCATTATCATATAATTTGAACGTAAAAAGGTCTGACCGCTTAAGATTTAAGAGGTATTAAGAGGGTTTTTTTTTAAAACAAACAGCCCCTTAATAAGTTGAGTACAATATACCAACACTTACTAAACATCTATATACTTCTATTAGACGAGAACTATGAAGTTAGTAGTTAATAACATAGGGGTGATATATTGAATACAGAGTTAGATTTGGACATCAAACCAGTTTTGCAACTTTGCAGATCCATCTTAGTAAGAAATGATGGTTAAACATGCCCTTTTCTGTGTTTATCTTTTTGTTGTTTGTTTGCTTAAAGGGGTTTTCTTCCTTCAATGTACTTGTACTACCCTGGAATTCATCAAGATTCAAGATGTGGTAAAATCTTGGTAACTTTGAGGGCAAATCACTGAACCGCATAAATATCATGGTCAACTTTTATATTTCTTCCTACTGCTATTGCTATCGTGTGTGTGTGTGTGTATTATCTACTTACCGTCCATCCTACATAAGTAACATAAGGGGAAAATCTGAACCTAAACACAGAGATTTATGGAGTAACATAATATGGAATGCAAAGAATTTAAGCAGAGTGCATCCTCTAGATATCCAAGCATCGCATACTCGGTGAATTGCATCTTCTAGATATCTAAGCAGAGTGACAATGTAGTCCTACTATCTCCACATAGCTTGAATAAAGAACTGAACTTGGTTACCATTTAGGGACAATTAACGACTATGCACCCTTCATTTTCCCCTTTCTAATTAACAAAAACCAAAGAGTTCCAAAATGAAATTTTTGGATTGAAATAGGGTTTCAATTTCAACAAGCTTAATAAAACCTTAAATTCATCAGATTACGAGTGTATCTCTACTCCCTAGAAGAGAGAAAACGAATAGGGACAACAAAATTAGTCTTGTATAACTATCATCCATTCGCTAGGGTTCCATGATTGCAGAATAAAAACAAACGAAAAGCAAAAACAAAGCCTCTAATCGCCATTTTTGTTGGCTGTACCTTGTCATCTAATTTCTGAAAATATAAACAAAATTAAAACTGAGAAGAAACTAAAAAACGAATTACCGATCGACGCCAAGAAGATGATGTTTCATCGATGTTAGCCACCGGCGGCAGGTTCAATGCTCCGGCCATCGATCAGCATCCACCGTAGAGAGAAACAGATGATGGCGGGGAAACAATGTAGAGTAAATTACATTTTTGTCCCTGTGGTTTTGTCAAAATTTGTGGATTTAGCCCCTATACTTTGCAAATCCTTTCTATTTTCTCCCTAGAGCTATTTACTATTTTTTAAGTACGAGGAACCAAAATAGAAATGATAAATAGTTGAGTTTAACGGGGGAAAAGGATCTAAATCATTTTAGATCTAATTTTTTAAGATGCTTAATTTTTTGACGTCGTATAAACCTAATTTTATTGTACTCATAGTTTTCTTAATTATTTAAATAAACAGTATTTTTTTAGTCTTATTACAAACCCCCCTCCTTTTCCAGATTGAGATCCGTTTTTAGCTCCCTAGGGTTGAAGAGGTGCGTAAAGAAATCATGAGAGGTTAAGGATGTTGTTCAAATGATGGGGGAAAGGGGGTTCATGATGCTCATAGAGATGAAAACCAAACATATCCCTGACCTGTTACTGCCAATTAGCTTAAACTTCTTAGTTTCCTGTGGCGATCACCATCAACTCAACGAGTAAAGAGAGGCGGTAATCGGATGGTGCAATGGTCAATCGTCGAAAACAAGAATGAGGCGTGATCGCAATGAACCAAGGGGGTTAATGATATGTATATGTTTTTTTGTTTTATTCATAAAAAAGAGAAAATGGGAAACGACCACAACACCCTTCATTAATTAAACTTAACGAAAAAGGTTAACAACATTAGGAAGATAATCGAAAGTTCGAAACGTTTGTGAAATTACAAACATGGAGAGCAAATTCAAAGTTTTTAAGATTTAAAGATGATATTTGTTATAAAAAAATTTCAAAATTTAGGGATCAAAAATCTACTCTTTTTGAATTTTATCAATTGAGAAAGAAAACAAAAAAGAACCCATCTTATATGGATCAAGAAAAGGACATCCATCCACGTCAAATATGCCACTTTACCGACACTTGCACACTAGAAGGTGCCAATATATGTAGTATAATCTTAATTTTTATAAGACTTTTAGTAACTATAATTGTAAATTTGTATTAATGTAGAAAATCAATATCTATTTACAAACAATTTTCGGTTTCTATTCCTAATTTGTGTTAAAGACAATTTTAATATATATATATATATAGAGAGAGAGAAAGGTTCATGCGAAAAATATAATTTTTTAAGAAAACGTGAGGAGCAATCTTAGCCACTCATCCGGTTAACAAATGTGGTTTTGATCGTGGTCCCCCCTTTAATAATCTCTCCCTCCCATGAATCACGTCAATCATCCGTGATCACGTCCACCGTAACTCAAGATGTGTGGCTGAGATTGCTCCTCATTTTTTCTTAAATTGACANATCCCTATATATATATATATATATAGGAAAGTTCAAATGTGAACTCAATTTTGGTTATAAACATGAGGACGAATCTCAGCCACCCATCCGGTCAATAAAGGCGGCTTTGACCGGGTCCCCTCCTTTAATAATCTCCACCCTCCCATGAATCGAATGTGTGGCTAATATTCGTCCTCACGTTCATAACCAAAATTGAGTTCGCATTTGAACCTAATCTTATATGTGTGTGTGTGTGTGTATATAGTATCAGGTTCAAATGAGAAGTGCTAAAAAAATGAGAAGTAGAGAAATGATCTTCATCACTCATCCGGTNAGTGGCTTTGACCGGGTCATCCTCCTTGAATCGTGTCAATCCTCCGTGATCGCGTCCACTGTAACCAGTCAAAGCTGCTTTTATTGACCGGATGAGTGGTGGAGATCACTTCTCTACTTCTTATTTTTTAGCACCTCTCATTTGAACCTCTCTCTCTTTCTCTCTCTNTTTATTTACAAACTACTTAAAACCGTTTAAGTAAACCTAATAGAAAATTCTTAAAAAAGAAAAGCCGAGGAGGATACTCGTAGTCCTCCATTTAAACTGTATCCACTTATGCATAGACATAATTTATAACATACATATATGTTTACGCATAACCAAGCAACAACTTAAATATACCATTTTGATCTAAATGAAAGGCTATGAAAATATTCTTTAATTTTACATTTTCTTTTTTTTATATATAAAAA
>LUCG01167249.1:508-21521 GCA_001633085.1 Carthamus tinctorius
CAGCTGATGTAGCAGTTAGGTTGGAAGGGTTGGGAGGGTTGGGGTACTGATAGCCTTACTTGTTCATTTATACATTTATCATATTAAAATAAATAATCACATGTGAACTAAAATATGTTGAAAAATACATTTCTTCTTTTTACAAATTAAACCATTTTAATCGTCTCGTCAATAAATATTCAACTTTAAAGTTTAAAGTTCAACAAAATATTCAATTTTAAAGTTGAATGTGTTTTATTTTGTGTTCGAGATCGACTAGGTTTATATATTATCCAATTTATGTTATAAAATGATACATATTGAAAAAATTAACTTCGAGAGAAAGAAATAAAACAAAAGGTAAAACATGATTGTCGCCTCAGGTTTCAATGTCGAGATTACTCGCGCCGCATCGTGCGCGGGCACGCATCTAGTATCATAAAACATAAATCCATATTGATGTGGTTAAAAAATTTATAACTTGGGAAAAACGAATGATGAGTTCGATGGAAATTGATATAAGCTTAGATCTAGTGAAACTTAAATAAATAAGATCAATAATAGTACAAGTTAAAGTAATGCAATACCATAATGAGTCTCACAATGAGCTTCATGTTGCTAAGCAAAAGGGTCCTACTCCTGCTCCTACTCATCAATAGACTAACACCATCAATTTAATAATTGGAATTACAAACATTCTCTAAAACAACCAAATCTAAAATCATGCACCCAACCACTTATACATTATGCATTAACATTTGTACTTGACACTAAATTTAGTTGGAATGATGTGAAGATGCAAAGTTGAGACAATAGACGATTATTTGCCTATCATCATTATTTTTTATAAAAGAGAATAAGATAATAAATTAAATAAAGTAATGATGTATTAAGAGTTGATGGGTGGAAAACTTTGGAGAAGGGGTTTGTAACTTTGTATTCTCAGTTAGGTGCCAAATGAAACTATTGATTACACAACAATTATATATGTAACATCTGATTTTCTTTTGAATTTGATTGGTTTGTGGTATTATCATTATATTTAGATAATACTTAAAGAAATGACAGGAGGTTGGAGAGGTGGGGTGGCAGCTGCTCCTTTTGCTTTTTGAGTTACCATCACTACCACCACCACCACCAATACCATTACCCCTCCTCCTATGCTTTCAAACATTCTCTTTCACATTCTTTTCCAACTTTATTATTTATTTCTATAATCTACCAACACATCATCATTCCTTAAAACTCTTTTCTATCTCTCTCTCTCTCTCTCTGCAATTCATTTCTGGTGGCATTTATTCTCTGTTCAATGATCCTATAGAACTTGGAGAGATGGTAAAAGCTTTCTGTTGATCATGGATTCCTTCATGCTCTGTTTTATGTCATGAAACTAACATATGACCAAATATTGTAATCTTACCTTTTTTGTGTTGTCTGATGATTCCAGGGAACGCCAGTAAACATCATCGTTGGATCACACGTTTGGGCAGAGGATCCTGAAGTTGCATGGATCGATGGGGAGGTGATCGATATCAACGGAAACAATGTCACCATAGTTACCACAAATCAGAAAACTGTAAGAAAAGGATTAGCCATTGCTTGAGTTTTTACTACTTTCAGCATTCAAAGTGTTTATAAAATCTTCATTGGATCCTGCATATTGTACAGTAACTCATGCTGTATGGTTAAAGTAACTGCACCAAAAGTGATGCCAATTTGATATAAGCTTTTCAATGAAAAGATGATACAAATGAAGACTTACTTATGCTTAGATGTTAGTTTTCAAACTTTAGTCGCATCATATTAAGACGAACGAAAATGTTGAAATGTTAAATCTGAAACAATAGGAACCTAATACTGCATTGCTATATGGCATCTCATGTTTCAAACTAAGTCAATTCTAGCACATACTTTAGTTGGATGCTTCCATAGCCACTGGTAGCTATTGATCATTTTACAAAAAAACTCATTTACAGTTATTGGATAAGCCAACCAACAGTCAATATCTTTTCATGATTGTCCAATATGTAAATGTTTATAACATATTAGACCATTTCTTTACAACCCAATCATGGCCGTTCATTGGCCAAACCATCAGTCGTAAATGTGTAGGCTGCAAATGGCTTACACCAAACAGTGACTTTTATCACAGTGTCTTTGTTAGATAAGCTACTTATGCATGCAAGATCAGAGGCTGCAAATGGTTTACATACAACTGCATAACCATAAGAATGCAGTCCCAGAAACAAGCTCTGTACAGTTAAGAGTAAGGGACTGTTTGGTTGGTTTTCCATTAAGTTCATTATGGAAATAAGGTTGTCTATGTGGATTAATATGTCTGTATAGATCGGGAAGGGTTTTGTCTGAAAGGGTTTTTCATAAACGGAAGGAGCATGTTTTTCAATTGGGAAATAAGCCACTACCAAAACTTATGTATAGCTAATAAGCTGGGAGTCTATTTAAGCTCATTAACCTGCTAACAAACAGGCTATAGGAAATCTTCTAACATTATATAGAATTATAGATGAATAAAAATGCATCCATAATTGTGCAAATAACAAATAACACTAAACAGAGACTTCCATATTTCAGATAAAAACCGATATCTCAAATATCTATCCAAAAGATACAGAAGCACCAGCGGCTGGAGTTGATGACATGACTAAGTTAGCTTACCTTCATGAGCCAGGAGTGCTTTACAACCTTGCCGCTCGGTTTGCCCTCAACGAAATATATGTAAGTTCTGAAACCGAAAATCACCAAACCTCTCTTCAGTTAAAATCTTACACTAAGATTTTATCAGTGATAACATTACAACGATGAAAAATGACAAAAGTATTAATTATGACATGAGCAGACTTACACGGGGAACATTCTAATAGCAGTAAACCCATTTCGGAGATTACCACATTTGTATGATATCCACATGATGGAGCAGTATAAAGGGGCACCTTTTGGGGAATTAAGCCCACATCTTTTTGCCATTGCAGATGACTGCTACAGGTACTATGTTCGGCTGTTTGTTTTTAAAAAAAATACCTCTCAATACCTCTTAAGTCTGAAAATTAAGAGGTTTGCAGACTTAAGACTGTATGTTTTATTTTTAAGAAAAGGTCTGAAAACTTCTTACCAACTTCTGAAATTTTCAGAGGTCCACCATCCACCTCTTATTTTTAATATGTGAAATCAGACTTCAGACCTCTTAAAAAACAAAGGACGCCCAAGTGTGACTTTTTCGACATTTTTTGTGATATCAGGGCTATGATTAATGAACATGGAAGTCAATCCATCTTGGTAAGTGGAGAGAGTGGAGCAGGTAAAACAGAGACAACAAAAATGTTGATGAGATACCTTGCTTTCATGGGAGGCAGATCAGGTACCGAAGGAAGAACAGTTGAACAGCAAGTTCTGGAGGTGAGTAATGAATAAACTAATTATTTCAAACTTCATAGATTATATTTAGTTTATAAGCAATTCAATTCAAATGACGACATTACTTATCAGTCTAACCCAGTTCTGGAAGCCTTTGGGAACGCCAAAACCGTAAAGAACAACAATTCCAGGTGAAAAGTCAAGATAATAATAATACCTTCAAATCTATCATCTTAGTAAAATTGGTTCATAGGAAATTAAGTTCACATGACTGAGTGTTGGTACCAGTCGTTTTGGTAAATTCGTAGAGATTCAATTCGACAAGCAAGGGAAGATATCCGGGGCTGCAGTTCGGACTTACCTTCTAGAAAGATCACGTGTTTGCCAAGTCTCTGACCCAGAGAGGAACTATCATTGTTTTTACATGCTTTGTGCAGCACCCCCTGAGGTAATATAAAAATATGGATTATTGCAAATATTAGATATTTTCCTCAATTTATACGTATTGATCTTCACGTAATAATGAAAAACTACAGGATGCCAAGAAGTTTAAATTAGGAGACCCAAGAACATTCCACTATTTGAACCAAACTAATTGCTATGAAGTAGCAAACATTGATGATGGAAGAGAGTATTTGGAAACTCGAAATGCTATGGATGTTGTGGGAATCAACCAGGATGAGCAGGTAAAAGTAAAACACATACATGAATTAAAAACAGAAGATTTAGAATAAACCAAATTCTCAAAGAGGAACTTACTTTTGTAGGATGCTATATTCCGTGTTGTAGCTGCAATTCTTCATCTGGGAAATGTTGAATTCATCAAGGGAAAGGAATTTGATTCTTCTCAAATAAAAGATGACAAGTCACTCTACCATCTTCGTACAGCAGCAGAGCTACTCATGTCTGGATCAACTCAGCCTATGAATTCTGTTAGTTCTTCATCATGCATATGAACGTAATCTCATTTTAACACGCTTTTTGCCAGGTGTGATGAGAAAGCACTTCAACAGTCGTTATGTGAGCGTGTTATTGTAACTCCTGATGGGAACATCACAAAACCGCTAGATCCAGCATCAGCTGCCTTGAGTCGTGATGCCCTGGCAAAAACAGTTTACTCCAGACTTTTTGACTGGTAACAAGATTGAAACTCGAACAATATTATGGTGTCCAACCTTCACTTAAGTCTCATTGGATCCATTACACATGTTTGCTGAGTAAAAATAAATAATCGGTCATATATGCTGATATGCACATGTAAGTATCGTCAATTGTTTATATGAAAATTTTTCGAGTTCTTTCAACCCCAGTTAAAATTTAAATTCACTAAAATTACATGCATGTAATGCCCTGTAAACCTGTTCTTTCCCATTCCTTTCAGATCTTAGGCTACCAATCTCTAATTCTGGCTGATTCAGCCAAAAACAAACATTCTATATTGTGGACATTAAAACTTAGTTTTAATACTGAACTCATGTACAATGGCAGGATCGTTGACAAGATAAACAATTCAATTGGTCAGGATCCTACGGCAAAAAGCATAATTGGAGTCCTTGATATCTACGGCTTTGAAAGCTTCAAAATCAACAGGTGCATAATGATAGTTTCAGTGAATTTTAAATATTAAACAAATCTAGAATTTCACCTTACAAATTTCCTTCATATTATAGTTTTGAACAGTTATGCATTAACCTGACAAATGAAAAGCTGCAACAGCATTTTAATCAGGTAACAATGCAAACTGCACATAGTTTTATTGAAATTTCTTCATTGTTCGTGAATTTCAACTAAACGTCGGTAGCATACACCGGAAATTCCATTACAAGAATAAATTAGAATCGCATATTCACAGCATGTATTCAAGATGGAGCAAGAAGAATACACGAAGGAGGAAATCAATTGGAGCTACGTAGAATTTGTAGACAATCAAGATGTTTTAGATCTAATTGAAAAGGTATGAACCTCGCAATAATTATATTAATATTGATGCTTCACATAGCTTACACCAAAGTATCCCAGAGGATAATTCTAATTAATCGTACTTAATGCAGAAACCTGGAGGTATCATTGCTCTTCTTGACGAAGCATGGTATGTAATAGTTTCACAAAGACAATTAGGCATAGAAAATCGATAACTTGATGATCAATTTATTAGTAACAAAAAACAAAACATGTTCGAACACTTAAAAAGGAAAAACAGACAATAGAATGAATGCATTGATACATAACTTTATCTACTTTTCTGCAGCATGTTCCCCAAGTCAACACATGAGACATTTGCTCAGAAGATGTACCAGACATACAACTCACACAAAAGGTTTAGCAAGCCAAAACTTTCAAGAACAAACTTCACGATCAACCATTATGCAGGGGATGTAAGGCAGAATACTATGTCCCATTGATCATTTATTGTGCACATAATTTTGAGTTTTCTCACTGAAAAGATTTCCATAATGTAGGTTACTTACCAAGCTGATCACTTCCTGGACAAAAACAAGGATTATGTTGTAGCAGAACATCAAGCTCTATTAAATGACTCAAGTTGCCCTTTTGTAGCAAATCTCTTCCCACCATTGGAGGAAACATCTAAGCAATCCAAGTTCTCTTCCATTGGAACTCGCTTCAAGGCAAGCCGTATTTCTGCAAAAGGTAAATTTTAATTCAGTTGCCAAGACCCTGAAATTTATCCTTTATTGGACTCCAAAAATGCAGCAACAACTACAATCTCTGATGGAAACCCTGAGCACAACGGAGCCACATTACATCAGATGTGTGAAGCCTAATACAGTTTTGAAGCCAGGAATATTTGAAAACGATAATGTTTTAAATCAACTAAGATGTGGAGTAAGTTATGTTTCTTCAACTTCATTGACAACACTCGCATGATCATCTTTTTAATTCCATCCCGTTGTGTTTGTTGGTAGGGTGTACTGGAAGCAATTAGGATAAGCTGTGCTGGGTATCCAACAAAAAGATCTTTTGACGAATTCTTGGAACGGTTTGGAATGTTGGCTCCAGATGTTCTAGATGGGTAAACATGTTTTCTATTTAATATCCTATGATGCAATAGATAAGGACAAGAATACTTGATCATGAAACAGATTCTTATTCACCAAAAAAACATTAATCAACGAGTAACAAACATGCCTAAGCTCCTTGCTATGAGAATACCATATCCTTTCATATTTCCATTGTAAATTCTTACGCTTTACGTATACAGATCTGATGAGAAATCCGCATGTGTAGCAATTTGTGACAGATTTGGGTTGAAGGGTTATCAGGTAAAGCTGAAAATCATCTGTTACTATCATCATATGATACAAAAACTTTACTTTCCTTAGGAGACCTGGTAAAAACAATTTAAGCATTCAAGCCAACTTATCAACATTTCAGATAGGGAAAAGCAAGGTTTTCCTTAGGGCTGGACAGATGGCTGAATTGGATGCACGAAGAACTGAAGTTCTGGCAACAGCAGCAAGAAGAATTCAGAGGCAAATCCGAACATATCTCACACGTAAAGAATTTATTATCCTTAGAAGGGCCACAATCAATATGCAAAAGCATTGGCGAGGTAACTCATTTCCTCTGAAAAGTGTACAAACTCAGCTAGTGTTAATCCATTAGTCACTGTGAAGAACCACATTTTCCACAAAGCATGTATTATTCAATAAAGTAAACCATATAAACAGAGTCTGTAGTGGGGCATGGTCCAGTACATTAATAATAATATGATAGAAACACCCTATTAACATTAGTAACTTTAGAGAAACCGTCACACTCAAGTGGAAACAAAAAGCTTGGCTGCCAAGTTCTCTTCCTGTAATTTCCAGTGGAAAGTATGCTTGTTTAATAACAATTAGAAGATACTGATTCACGATATTATTATATGC
Source organism: Carthamus tinctorius (assembly GCA_001633085.1). Lineage (NCBI taxonomy): Eukaryota > Viridiplantae > Streptophyta > Magnoliopsida > Asterales > Asteraceae > Carthamus > Carthamus tinctorius. The sequence continues at coordinate 7,750 of LUCG01167249.1, forward strand.
CACGTTTATAAAGCCTATTTCTCCTGAGTATGAAATGACAACTTCTCTTTTGCCACCAAATAGCAAGACTTGCACGTAAACTGTATGACTACTTAAGGAAAGAAGCTGCATCCATCTGCATACAAAAGCATACTCGTGGAGGTGCAGCAAGAATATCATACAAGCTTTTACAGGGAGCTGCAATATCCATTCAAACTGGATTAAGAGCAATGGCTGCACGAGATGAGTACAGACGCAGAAGAAGGAACAAGGCTGCAACTATAGTTCAGGTACTAGATATCTGTTGTGCTTCCGAAATTGTAATTTTATTTCTTATAGATGCAAACCTTAGTGTATTAAAGAATTTTGCAATTTGAAATCATTTCCCTCCAAACCATTGTCCAGAACCATTCTTAGATTATAGCCGAGTAGCTCTTACAGCAAATGTATATGAAAGAATTAAGAACTTCAGATATGAACTAAACAATCTATCTGAAAACCTAAATGTTCCTGTCCTACTCACTATTGCAGGCAAGTCACGAGTGACTTAACAACATGAGAATATACTTACATTCAGTACAGTCCCACATGTGAATTTTAAATTACTATTGGTTCCTTGATTTGCAGACTCAATGGCGGAGATTCTATGCTCTTTCTGCATATAAGGATCAGAAGAAAGCAAGTCTTACACTTCAATGTCTGTGGAGATCAAAGGTAGCAAGGAAGGAACTAAGAATGCTGAAGATGGTGAGTGCATCTTAGCTCTAAAAGCAAATATCATCTACTCGGAATTAATCCAAACCGCTCTGAGTTAAAATACATGCAATGAAAACTTATAATTTCTTATTGTAGGCTGCACGAGATGCTGGGGCCCTTAGAGAAGCCAAGGACAAGTTGGAGAAGCGTGTTGAAGAGCTAACATGGAGATTAGACTTTGAAAAACATTTGAGGGTACATGCTTTACATGTCCAATGAAGAAAAATTTATGCTTCAAATCATGAAAATAACATGGCTGTGGCAACCATAGCAAAGCTGACTGTAGTTTGGCATAAAAAAAGACATTTTTTTAAAATAGACATTATCATTCACTTCCCTTTCTCTTGCACAATGATATCCTTTTCTCTCACACAATAGACAAGATCAGTTTCACCGGTGTCATAATTTCCCCTTAAATCAATACTTGTGCCTCGTTTAGTTAAGACAAAACTTCGTGAAAGAATGTAATGGAGCCAAGAAAAGCAATCAATTCAATTGCCATTTGGTTATATGGGAAAGCCACTGGATCTGCAGCTCAAGATTAAGATTTAAATTATGTTGTGCTCCTTATAGCGATTCTCAATGTTTGATTAATATATGATTCTAGTAAATAAATAGTAATAAAAAAATGTGATTTTCTAAGGCTTCTATTACTTGCAGGTTGATCTTGAAGAAGCAAAGGGGCAAGAAATCACAAAGTTGCAGAATGCTTTGCAAGAAATGCAAGGAAGATTGGATGAAGCGCACAATCAAATTCTTCATGAGAAAGAAGCGGCAAAAATAGCTATAGAACAAGCCCCTCCAGTCATCAAAGAAGTACCAGTTGTAGACAATACCAAAGTAGAGGAATTGGCAAATCATAATCATAAACTGGAGGTATGGCCAAGATATAAAGTCAGTCAATTCATTCCAAAAATCTCAGTTATGTGCCCTGAATGCATAATTCTAAAATAAGAGTAGCTTATAAACACTTTCAAAAATAATCCGTCCAAGACGAAAGTAGTTTTAGTGGATATGAATCCCCTCCAAGTCACATAACTACATTAGACTTATAACATAACTAACAAGAATGTAATAGAACCATTAACTAGGGCACAGTCATATGACATGCAAGATTAGTGCCTAACCCCCATAAGTAACACCATGCACATGAAGAGAGAAGTCTAAATTTGCTATTTCTATGTTTTTCTCTCCTGTTTCTTTTTTATTTATTTATCCCACACTTCTTGGACGAAATATTTCTTCTCTCTGTTTTAGCTGTTTTTCCGAAACCTTTTATTTCTGGTAAAATAAAAATCTGAAGCAAATGATGCCAAGCAAAATATGTATAATGATGGCTGAACATTTCTTCCCCGGTAGCATACCTAAAAGAGGAATTTGTCAACCACACACTTATACTCTCATGATCATATTAAGTGCATCGTTCTCTCCAATTTTAAACAAATTATGTAACTAAAATCATTACTAATGATTGAGATGATTGTCCATCAAATTGTTCGTTCTTTTGTCCTTTTGTATGTAATTCACCATTTGTCTTAGTTAATTTATTAAAATTGGACTGATATAATGTTATGATGTAGCATTGATATTGTTGGTAGTAGTATAAGTTTGTGATTACTAAATCTTTACGTTGGGAAAGAACTGGAAATACCATCACAGTTATTGACTACTTTACCCATCTTTTCTTAACCTTAACGTAGATCTCCTTCAACAAATTTATTTCAGGTTCGGGTATTATGCTTTTTTGATTTATCTTTTACCCTTTGCTTATTAATAACCTATCTACTCTTATTTTGCTTATGTTGTTGTTGTGGGGCGTGAAACTGGAACAGCCAATAACCCAAACATAATAACTTATTACCTATTTGGAATCATGCTCAGAATTTACATGATGGTATATGACCAAGTCAAATATCAAACAGCATGGCTGGAGATCTTATCTATCCATCTATGTACAGGATGAAATTTTAGAGCTGAAGAGGAGAGTCGAGGAATTTGAGCATAAGTACTCTGAAGTTAAAAATGAGAGCAATGCTAGACTTAAAGAGTTAGAAGAATCACAAGTTAAAATTTCAGGCCTTCAGGATACCATTGAAAGGTAGCTAAAGGGTATTAAGTTACATGGATGTAGAGCCTCTGCTTTTGTCCTCACTTTTTATTTTTGTATGCACATAATCAGGTTAGACGCGAACTTGTCCAATCTCGAATCAGAAAATCAGGTTTTACGCCAGCAAGCATTGGTTGCTTCAACAAACGAGGAGCTCACTGAAGAAACTGAACAGTAAGAGTACACAAGATTATTGCTAACATTGCTTACCTTGTTTTGCACTCTATTATCGATTTAGAACCTTAAGTTCTTTAAATATGGTTGCACATGAAAGATTATCTATACACTAACCACTCATCTTTTCCCTAAGTTCATTGAGGTTCAAAATTTATCTGTCTATATGTGTGACTCCTGTCAATAGTAGAATGGATTTTTCTTGGAGTATATTTTCACTCAACTGTGTTGCCAAATTGGACTTTACTAACAAAAAAAAACAAAACTGTTATGTCAGAATTACGTTTTGTAAATCTTAATTCCTAAATAAGAAAGGCATGGATCTAAGTGAAATACAATATAGACAATTTATGCAACTAAGAACTAAAAAACTAGTGGACTTCATGAACGTTAATAATAACTCAAAGAGTTCACTGTACACATTTCGCATAACGTACGTGACTCTATCACAAACGAGGAACAACAAAAGTATTAAGAGGGTAATTAATGGAAAGAAAAGACTTACCATTAAAACACTAGGGTAAAACTTTAAAGGCTCTGCTTTTCATGTAAAGTATCGATATCGTCATCGAGTCACCATAAATTCCCTAAATAGTATTTATAAAATGTATAATAAATTTAACAAATTAAAGTGGACTGCTTTAATGGAATCTTGGGACTGAGGCTGCGTGTATTGGGGGCTTAGAATTTGGCTATGTAGTTTTTTCCAAAGTTTAGAGTGGTACTGGGCTCCACCTGGGCCAAGGGTGGATCTGCCCATGGATATAGATTTCACATTACTTGCCCTTCCCATAGCTTTACACACATGTTGTCCTTCATAAAATCCTTCATTCCTATAACAAATTAGTAGGATGCCATATATAATTTGATAAGAGTCAAATACCTTATGGTGCCTGTTTGGACATTAAACAACTGAAAAGAATACATGTTCATTTTGAGATCAATTAGAATTTAGAATGAATAAATTTCCAAGGTGCTACATCGGCACAATAAAATTGGAGGGTAAAACCTCAAATCTCACTAAGAGGTTCCGCTATTGAATTTGTTATAAAGTGTTGTCACTCAATCCAGAAGCCTAATACTTCACTTCCCTCAGCCTCAAAAGCAAGATCAAGGAACTAGAGTCAGAGAACGAACTCCTTCGTAACCAAAAAATGATTGTCGAGCAGATAACCACCCCTGAAAAGGTGGTGTTGCAAGTACAGGTAAATGTAACCATGTGGCCTTTCCTTATGGATAGATGCTTGATAATATATTGATCTTATATGATATTGCAGAGTTTGGATAATGGACATGAAACGAAGGATAGCTTTGAAACACCACATGTGAAACAAGAAAAGATAAAGGCATGTCCATTCTCTTCATCAGAAGATTCTGAAAGCAGAATCCTTAAGAAAATTTATAACCAATTAATGTAATATCACAAAGATGAATAAACTCTTTTTTGCAGGAGTCCGACAACATTGTCTCCGTCCTAACAAAACAAAAATCACTAACAGACAGGCAGCAGGTATGAATTTAGAATGTAGAACCTATCCAATATTTGTAAACCACAAATTAGACCAACGAAATTTGTTCCTGTTCTCCAACTATTTGTTGCCCATCTGCTCTTCCTCACAACCAGGAAAATCACGACGTTTTGATCAAGTGTCTTCTGGAAGATAAGCGATTTGACAAGACCAGACCCGTTGCCGCATGCATTGTCTACAAAACATTAGTTCAGTGGAGATCCTTCGAGGCAGAGAAGACACATATATTTGATAGGATTATTCACACAATTAGATCTTCCATAGAGGTAGCATTTAAATATTTAGAAATGATGTGTCTTCCTGGTTCTGGTCCTCCACATTGAACTTCTTGTGGGGGCATTTGTTTTGTTGATTGAAACTAATCAGGCATTCTATGTTATTGAAGACTCAGGATAACATCAAAGATTTAGCATATTGGCTATCAACAAATTCAACTCTTTTGTTCCTACTACAAAGTACAATCAAGGCAAGCGGCTCACCCTATAAGTCTCCACATCGTAACCGCACCTCACCCACCACATTGTTTGGCCGAATGACACAAGTAAGCTCTTCATAGTACGTTTTCATGTGTCAAAACTCAAAAACTTTCATTTAAAATTCTATAATCCCAACTACTGGTTAGCAGGGTTTCCGGGCATCTCCTATCTCTAGTGGGTATAGTGGAATGGAAGGGAAGCCAAGTGCACATGGCAAAATAGAGGCAAAGTATCCTGCACTTTTGTTCAAGCAACATCTAACAGCCTGTGTGGAAAAACTGTACGGAATGATCCGTGATAGCTTGAAGAAAGAGATAAGTCCATTTCTGAATTCATGTATACAGGTAAAAGAAACTTATCAAGCTAGATAGTTAGCATAAGATTCCATTAAAACTACTTCCCAACCTTCTAGTACACTAACAGGCACCAAGATCTACAAGGGTCAGACCAACAAGAGGGACATCAAGAAATATTCTTTCAAATATTGTGGCAAAACAACAGGCATCAAGCATACATTGGCAAAGCATCATTAAAAGCTTGGATAACACCTTGGACATTCTGTCTGAAAATTATGTAAGCAGACAAAATCTCATTAGTTTTATTTGTAACTGAACTGTGGCACTGATCGTCTTATCTTTAGGTCCCTCCAATCATCACAAGGAAAATTTTCAGTCAGGTATTCTCATTCATAGATGTGCAGTTCTTCAATAGGTAATCTACCTACATTGAATACTTCAAAAAGATGTTTACTGATGCTACTTAGGTTTAAAATACTTAATAACTTGCGAGTTTTGCAGCTTACTGCTTCGCCGAGAATGCTGCTCTTTTAGTAACGGGGAATATGTAAAGTCGGGTTTGCATGAACTTGAACAATGGTGCAAGAAAGCAACAGATCAGGTAATTGTTGTTCCTCCAAACCATCTGTACATGAACCTAAGGAAGAATCTATGCAAGTCTTAGGACAAGAATTAACTGCATGTTATATGTTGTAATCATACAGTTTTCGGGATCGTCATGGGATGATTTACAACACATAAGGCAAGCTGTTGGGTTGCTGGTATGATGTTCTGCACTGTCACATTTAACATAATAACCCCAGTAAAAAATTAAAGATAATTCTAATGCCAAATGCCAAGCTCATGCAGGTATCACACCAAAAGACTCAAAAATCCATGGAGGAGATCACAAATGAACTCTGTCCGGTAATTTGCTCAAATACATTTTTACTATTTTTTATATATTTGATTATTTTATATACACTGAGAAGTATATATCAAAGTGGATTAAAGATCTACATGATAAAAAAAATAATAACCAAACTGTAGAATATAAGATTATCAGAAAACTAATATTTGATTTCTTTCTCTTTTTCCTTTTGATGAAGGTACTGAGTGTTCCACAAATATATCGTATTGGAACCATGTTTTGGGATGACAAATATGGAACTCAAGGATTATCTCAAGAGGTAAGGAAACTAATAAACTTCAATCATAGATAAAATAATACTTATTTGGATGAGCCTCAAATTTATATAGATTCATTCTTGAATGAGATGGTATCTAAAAAACTTACCTATAAGTGTTTGTGCTTGCCCAAGTTCAGACATAGTGGTTGTTGGTAGGACTGTGCATGAAATAAGTTTTCATGATTTAATTTATTCTTGAGCACTAACAGGGACAGGAGAGTTTGGATTATCCTTATTTCATGATTTTTATAAAATAGCTTCTTACTAACCAACAAATTCATAATTACTCCTTAATAAACTTAACTTAAAGGCAAAACAGGAAACCAAAACATTCTCTGGAAGAAAATATGAGGAAGCCTGCATTTAGGTCTGCTGTGGCCTTACCTAATGCATGCTTAATGAAAGTTACATCAATTTGATAATTGTTCCTTTTACGGAATTCAGGTAATTGGCAAGATGAGATCACTAATGGCAGAAGACTCAATCAGCATGCCCAACAATTCTTTCTTGCTGGATGTGGATTCCAGGTAGTTGACTTGACAAAACTAAAACAGCAGTTCGAATTGAAAAGGCTAATGCATTACTAATTGACGACTGTTTTAACAAATTCAGCATACCATTCTCTTTGGAAGAAATATCCCAGTCTTTCCTAGATATCGACTTATCTGATATCGATCCACCACCACTCCTTCGTCAGAGATCAGACTTCCATTTCCTGCTGCAGCAAATAGATTGAAACTCTTGGTTTATACACAAAGTTAACAGAAGAATGCTGGATTCCGCTGTAATTAATTGATTTCAGATCCCATTTTGCTTCAACATACAGGAGCCACAGTATGACAACATGAGTGCTAAGAATGTGATTTTTTTGTTCCTTCTTTTTTCCAATCAAAGTTTCAGGTGAGAGGTTGACATTTTTTGATTAATTACAGAGTGATATTGGAAGTGTGATTTCAGAGTGATTGTTGTAAAGAAATTAGAACCGCTATTTTTGAACATAAGCGAGAGATGTGTAAAAGAAATCTGGTATTTTTCAAGATCAGTGAGAGATGCATAGAATATGTTTGTTACAAGATAAGCGAGAGATGTTCTTGTATCTGTTTTCAATTGTCCAAGCAAATTTGTTGTTGGACTGATGAGCATAGGCTAATTTGTTCCAAATAGCCTAGACCTGAAACCATTGTTGAAGCTCCAAATGCTTGAAATAGCATAAGGAGAGGGGCATGATGGAAGCATTACTATCAATTGGACTGCTAATGCTAACTAAAGGAACAAGTTCTGTGAGAAGCACAAAACTTATAGCAACTAACACAATTAGGAAACAATGTAAAAGTCACAATCCCAAACAAGCAGAGGTTATGGGCTGTTATAGCACCTAGAGCAACTACATTGACATTAATAAAACAAGCCATCAAAAAATATACAAAAAAGTTAAAAGGAAAAGGAAAACCACATGAATCCAAAACTAAGGTTCGGTTTTGTTTGCAGGGTTTGATAGGATCTGGAGGGGTTTGGAATTGCATTTCATTCCAATCGTATGTTTGGTTTGAATCAATGCAGGGATTTGTAATCCCACAAACATGGGATCTAGAAATCCCATGCAGATAATTGGTATTTCGTGGGATTTCATAGGATTTGTATGGAATAATGTTAAAATATGTTGAAAACATTTGTTTTGTAATAATCCATTAATAAAAGGATAATTTAATTATTTTTATGATTTTTTATAATTTTTTTTATAAATTCTGAATTCAATTTCATTCCAAATCTTACAAACCAAATACCAAAGAATTTCAAAATCCAAATCCATCCAATTACAACCATTGAAACAATCCATCAAACCAAACACATGAATTCTCCCACCATTCCAAATCTCAAAAAAATAATAATAATAATAATAATAACTTTAACTTCAAACATGGTATATTTTAGAATCAAATTGTGAAATGGATTTCACAAAAATCAACACTAAAGTCTCTCTTTGTGAAAGCATCAATTTCATGAGTTGCATGCAGATGACTTGGTTCAAATTTTAAACAAATTTCTCAAACTCCAAAGTCTCTTGACTTTGATGCTAGCAATGACAATGTGATTCCCTTCCTAATAAAAGCAAAAGTATATAGATGAAAATGAGAGGAAAAGCAGCATATAAATGACAAATTTGAGCGATTACCTGTTTGCATTGCATCATACCATTACTCTCATTTCTTCTTCATTCCTTGCTAAGAAAAATCAACGCAATGCCTTCGAAATAAGTAATTCCACAGAATCAGCGGAAGGTTGTTTATTTAGACATCTAAACTGCACTCTTGATCCTTGTGTTGGGGTTGTCTTCCAGTATTAAGGGGCCGATTACGCCCTGTTTCTCGAGTTTTTCGAAAGCAACAAATGGTTTTCGATTATTTTTTTTATTTTTTTTTTTTTGAAAAGGAGGGGAAGGCTGGGATTTATAAGGAAAAGTGTGTTCTCGACTTTTTTTAACCGAAGGAAAGAAACGATTTGTATGGATATGAAAGAAACGATTTGTAGGGATATGTGTGTTTTCGAGTTTTTTTTAAAGGAATGAAAGGAAACGATTTGTAGGGATTAGGAGGGATAACTCTTTTTTTTTTGCTTTTGAAAGTTATCATTCCCTTTCCTCCCAAAAGTGGGATGATTTGGAGGGATAACCCTTCCCTTCCCTTTCTTTCCCTTAATTTTTAAACTCGAGAACAAGGAAAAATTAGAATTCGGAGGGATTAGGGGATTACTGTTTTCTTTTTATTTTCTTAATTTTTAAACTCAAGAACAGGCCATTACTCTGTTGTTGTCGGGTAAATGTTGACCAGCTAAGAGTATTAACTTGGATAAGTGTTGTCTCGAGTAAGTTTGTCTCGATAAAGAGTGTTTATCAAATGTTTTTATAAGGTTTCAAAAAAATCATTTTAATCTTTTTTTCAATTATATTTTAAATAAAATGTAATTATTTTTATTATCCGTCATTTAAAAAAATTCATACTTAAAATAACTATTTATAATATTATACTTTGTTTATATGCTTAAATGCCAAATTAGACAATAAAATATAATTTTTTTATAAAAATTTGATTTCATTGTCTTTTAAAAAAATTAAATATTATTTTCATGTATCTATTTTAAAATGTATGTATATATAATATCTCTATTATATAAAACTCCATCAATCGATATGGTTAACAAATCTACATCCATCTCATCCTTATCTATTTTCACTGTCACATTTCCAAAAAAAAAATCATTCATCTCATCCTCTGTCCATTTTCACATCACATTTTCCAAAAAAAAACCAATTCATCTTATCCTCATCCATTTTCACAGTCACATGAATGGTGGTTGCGTAAATTTGTAACATTTTCTACACACCACATAACAAAAAATGGGTCCTAGAAAATCAGCTACTCTTCTCTATTTGCCTCTTAGTGTTCTTATCTTCACTCTCATCCTCTAAATCCATTCTTTTTGTCCTCTTATTCCCCCAAAATCAGCACTTATTCCCTCTATCTCTTTTCTTCTCTTGTCCAATCGATCGTCGATTAAACCTCGAACTTTACTCGTTTGGACCAAAGGGAAATGCGTTTCCATTTTTTTCTTATGGGGATTGTGGCATGGGCGGAGCTAGCTATGGCCTAGAGTTAGCACCGGCCCACCCTCAAAGCTTCAATCTCAAAATTATCATATGGACATATGGTGCAACAACTAATTAATTATTGCATCCATTAGGTAGGATGACCGTCAATCTCAAAATTATCATATGGACATATGGTGCAACAACTAATTAATTATGCATCCATTAGGTGGGATGACCGTCAATCTCAAAATTATCATACACATAATCACACATGCATCATAATCATACATACATCACAATAATGGAATCGGTAGGTACTCACCTGATAAACGATCAAACACAGTCCACTAACACGTAACAAGTCACCGTGTACCACCTAAACACAAACACATACACACGTATATCAAGTAATGCCCAAAAATGGGTCTCTAACTCAATTCCCGACTCACTATCGCGAAATGACACGTCTACCCTCGACCAATTTCCCCCAAACTTCATAAAACATCATGTCTCACTAACCCTTAGGGGTCTATAAGCAAAAAACCCCAAACGAACCCGTTTCGAAAAAACCAAAAATCAGGACAGTGGGATCGACGGGTTGGCCACGGGTGGCTACCCGCCGACAACCCGCGGTTACCCGCAGATTGCTTCCCAGCCGCGGGTTACGATTCAGCCACGGGATTTTCATCCTAAATCACCAATTCGGCCACAAACAACCCGAAATTGGGTTCATACAACATCCCATAACATAATACATCGATTAGCGACCTTGATTAACACTAAACAACATTTGAGATACTCAATTTGGTGATCCAATGATCACCGATTCCCAATCAACCCCAACTTACACAAATCCCTAACTCAAAACAACATCAATTAAGCATAAATGAGTAAAGGGTTCATACCTTGGATGATCTTAACACCACCACTTCGGGTGCTCCTCAATTTCTTCCCAATTTCTTCCAAAATTCGTTCAAACCTAACTCCCCCCTCTCTCAAAAGTCGATTGCCAGACAAAAAGGGAAAAGGGGAAGTTCCATTTAGCTTATATACTTGCTTTGATCAACCCTCAAGATTCAAAATTAACACCTTGACCCCTAAACTCCTGAAATTAACACAATAAGGCACATTTACAACTTAACTAAACGGTAAGCCCGTTAACTCATACAGAATTGTAAACGGGGCATTACAACATTGATCAGGCTCAGATGTGCTTCATGGGACTTCTGGGTGGAGAATCAGAAGAAGAAGATGAAAACTCTAAGATGGTACCTCGTTCTGAACTTGAAGCTTTCAAAATTAAAATGCTAGAAATGACAAATCCAGTTCATTAGAATCAAGAATATGAATCTGTCATTTCTAAGCAAACACAAGACATTAACAATTTGATGAAACAAAAAGATAAGTTGAATATTGATCTTGATAATCTGCACAAATTGGTTAATGAGCTTAAAATTTATAAAGAAGAAACTAAATCTCAAAAGGCTGAGGTTGAGTTTCTTACTTTGAGTCTTAACACAAAAAAAGAAAATGTTTCTTCTTTAATCAAAAAGATTTATGAATTGGAGACAGAACTTCATAAGATAGGTCAAACTGAACATACAGTCTTTTTGAATAAACAATATGAACTCAGAGATTTTTATTCTAAAGAAGGTCTTGGATATACAAATCCAAATGTTTTACAACATGCAATGACTGAAAAACCTTCTTTATATAACATTGTTTCTCTGAGAATGTCTGAAAGATTTCCTGTGCTGAAAGGTTTTACTATGGATGATGAATATCTGAAATGGAAGAGATGAAGGAAAACGATCCAATGTTTCAAGATGCAAATTATCAAAAAGTCAAATTTGTCTACAGTTCAGACAATCTGAAAATTAAATCAAAAACATCATCGAATTCTTTTGATACATTCACTTATCCTGATATAAAATCATTTCAAGAATCAGATGTTGAACTGAAACCCTATGTTCCAACTTTATTGTTGGAAGAAAATATTTTAGTCTTGGAATAGAAAATAAAAGATTTGAAGTCACAAAATGAAGTGTTACTTTCCAAGTCTAAATTTTTTTTAACATGGAATTCTGATGGAGTTGAATCTGAAACAAATGATTTTGTGTCAGATATTCTTAATTATATAATCATGAATGTGCCAACTTCATTAGATAATAAAACTGTTTCTTTTAATGATTCTAATATTCAAGCTAAATTTGTTAATGAGTACCAAGAAGGATTAGATGATGTTCAAGAAGATATATTCAGAGTAATTACATATGATAGATATATGGAATACAAGGAAACTTCTGGGATTTTGGAAGATGAGATTATAAAACCTTATGTGTTTGAACCTCTAGATAAAGGGAAATCAGTTATGAGTGATCCTACAGATGTTCAATTACATATTACATCTATTAATTCTTCTTGCATTTCTCAGAAGTCTTCTAAACCTGTATCAGGTAAGTCTCAAACCAGTTTTGAACATAATACATTTCACATAGGTGAATCATCTCATGGATCATTTACATTCTCATCTCAGAATAATTCAGAAAATGGGTGATCTGTTTCTAATCCTGGAATCTGTCCAAGTCATGATGAAATTTTTTGTTTGAAGAAGAAACATGAAGCTGAGAAGAAGTGTCTTTTAAACACAATCAAGCAGTTAAGAGTTGAGAATGGACAACATAAGTGTGATTCAAAATTCTAGAACAACAAATGTGGTACCTTAACCAAAAATTATGATAGTCTAGTTGAAAGACTAGCTATCTATGAAGAAGGACTACATTATGCTGGCAAGAATTAGAAAATTATGCCAACACCAGTCAATGAAGCTTATCTGAAAGATGTCAAGTTTACTCAGGCAGTAAAATCCATGTTGAGAAATTTTCAACACCAAATTGATTAGAAAAAGAAAAAAATACTAATATGGTATTGCCTGAGGAAACAGTTGAACAAGTCAAGACTAAACCTGTAACTATCATACCTTTTGACATTTGTTCTGGCAATCCTACAGGTGATTCTGGATCAGTAAACAGTAAGAAGAAGAAAAGAAGAAAGAAAAAGAAGAAGATTCTTAGAAAAAGTGTTGATAGTGTGCAGTTTTCATCTGATGGTTTTGTTTTCAATACTAATACAAACACCAATTTTCAATTTCCTAAGAATCATGTACCTTATCATTTTAGATCAATGAATAAAAAGGCTACACTGGTTTCTAATGTTTCTTCAAAATTGAAGTTGAAATATCCTAAATCTATAGATGAAACTCATACTAAATCTACAATTTCTTATATCCTTCATTCTTCTACTCCTAATCTTGTTTCTTTGTACAATTTTCACATGCACAAAGTACCCAACCTCATTTGGGATCCAAAATCTTTTGCTTACAAGAAAGCTGATTTAACAGGACCCATGTTTAAATGGATTCCTAAATCTGGTTGATATTTGTTTATGCAGACCAGTCACAGGTGGTACCTTGATTTTGGATGCTCAAAACATATGACTGGAAAGAAAGAGATCCTGTCCAACTATAAAGAGGAATATGGTGGATCTGTCAAGTTTGGGAATGACGATCTTTCTCCAGTAATTGGTCATGGTGACATTGTGTGTAAAGATATCACAATTAAGAATGTGGCACATGTTTAAGGTTTAAATCACAATCTCTTCAGTATTGGCAAATTTTGTGACAAAGATTTGGAAGTAAGTT
>LUCG01167251.1:0-16889 GCA_001633085.1 Carthamus tinctorius
ACGGGATTTGGGGAGTCTGCTGCGGCCCCGATCCAACGTTACGGGGTGATGGTTTCTTTGTCCATCATGCACCAACGACGTTTTTCCTAACTGCTTTATACTTTGGTCAGTGAGCCGTTTGTGTGTTGAAATCTTTTTGATGTAATTCACTAGACCTTAAGGTCTAACCCTCGCTTTCAAAATATTTTTAAAACATTTTCAGGAATTGAGCGGGGTTCCAGGAAGGGTAAGGAGAAGGCGCACNGTAATTAGTTAGATATTTATTTTGGGCATTTAGATAATATCTCAGCTGTGGATGGTTGTTCCACTGCATTTATTCTGAAATTGTCCGTTGAACTGATGTATTAGGCGTATAGCCAAATTTTAAGTTTATTTATATTATTTCTGATGCGTTAGATCACTGGTTTTGTATTATTATCCGTTTGGGATTTTGGGTTGTTACAATATATATGTGGCTTTTAATATACACCCCATCCCAATTACACCCCACATCTTAGCCATCCATCTTGAAATCAACGATTGAGATGCATCCTAGATTATTAATTTAATTTCTATCTTTATTTTAGCCAATAAATTGGGTGCGCATACAAAAGTAAAGGGCAAATGCGTCCATTATCGTTACATTTGAACTTATTTGAATTTTAATAGGTTATTCTTTAATTAAAAAGGAATATGATATTTAAAGAAGTTATCTACCAAATCAACTATTTCGGCATGAATATCTCTTAATTTAGTGTACATGCTTTCTAAAGTAACTTCATATCTTCACCAAAACCATTGAAGGTAAAATCAAACCATCAAAGCATCATCTTCAAGACTTCAACCATAAATCAAGCTAACAGAGGTACAAAGTCGAACACTCCTTTTTCATTTGATATGAATTTCGGAACATATAAAGATAGGGGTTTTAACATGCAGGTGTGAAAAGAAGTGAAGGAATCAAGCTAAAATATTCGTTTTCAAGGTTCAAAAACGACACATCTAACACTGTGTTGGTTAACATAGAGTCTGATGAAGATGTAAGCAGAGATACTGAAGTTGAAATGCAAGATGTTCTATTGACGGAGTCTGAAGATATGAAACCGATTGAAGAAAATCAAAGGAACACAAAAGTATGGGAAGAACAAACAACCAACCATGAATCAATGATTTATAAAGGTTTTGTGTAGTATATATTTTACTCCTATAAAGGTTTTCGTAAGTAGACGGAATGACAAATGCAGACAAGAATGGCAAAGAACAACCACGCAGAGCATCGAATGAGTTCATCATCAGTGATGAATCAATGAAGGACACAATCATGGAAGAAGGCCAAACAATGATCACCAAAATTCCGATTCATGGGAGTTGAATCACCAAAATGCCGATTCATGGGAGTTGAAGGACACAATCGTGGGAGTTGAATCAAGACCAAACAATGATCACCAAAATGCCGATTCATGGTGGTTGATCACCAAATCAAGACCAAACAATGATCACCACAATCATGGGAGTTGAATCAAGGACACAATCATGCCGATTTGATAGTATCAAAATGATCACCAACCTTCGGTTTACACGACTCATCAACATTCGAAAAATATATCTTCGAACAACCAGGAGATTGTTCCATTTAATAATTGACTTCATCTGATGCAATCAAAAACATGTTTAAACACAAGACCAAAATACCAAATACATTCATCAAGATAAAATAGTAAATATATAATGTTAAACCAAAATAAAATAATACTTGTTTTGTATACTCATCCTAAATGAATGTACAATCTTAACTATACTGCATACACTCTCTATGTCAAAAACCCCATGCAACATCATTTTTAATATCTCCAAAAAAAGACAAGTTCGCCAGAATCGTTCATGTTAAAACCATCATCATCATTAGATCCTTCCACATCAACATGCATTTCTTCATCGTCATCATCTTGAACATCATCCAACGTATCAAAAACATCACCAGTGTCCATTTCAATTCCATTGCCTAAATCATCCATATTGAATCGATCATCCATAAGATTAACAATACTCACACAAAAGAAATACTAGCCTACTAAATAATATAGAAATTATATGACTTAACCTTCAAATATGAATTTTTCAATTTAATTGAATATCTGTCATTAAAATAAAATCAAGAAAAAAATAGTGATTTACTAACTGAAACATTCATCCCGAAAATTTTAAAATGTGGAAAACTAATGAACGCGCTATATATATCCCTTCATTTCGACGCTATACATTTATACATGTAAGTAAATTTAGTTGTTTTTTTAGTTATATATATATATATATATATATATGAATGTACAAGTTACTTGTATATGTATCCATGAATACATCCATCTAAATAAATAACTTTAAAATGTTATCCTTAACCGTACCCCTCATACCCTTCATACCTGTTGCCACCTCAGCGCCACATCAGCTTTACCAACACCTTACCAACACCATACTATACCATCCTTAACCGTACCAATTCCATATCCCTCTAATTAATTAATTAAAAAAAATAAAAGAAAAAGGAAATAAGAGAGAGAAAGAAGAGAGAGATAGAGAGAAAGATGGGATGAGGTGGGGTGGGTAAGCATCCGGCACCGTGGTACCGATCCCCTTCCCTACCGATGACATACCGATCACGCAAAATGGTGTTACCGGTCCGGTACCGGTCCTTGGTACCGGGCCATTGCGGATGGCCTTAGTTTTTTGTTTTTTAAGATTTTCCTAAACCTACATATTAGTTTTGTGAATGGTATGGTACAATCTCCCACGAAGCCAGACAGTATTTATGTGTGAAATCTGATTCGTTTATATAATTTTGACTTTGACTAGTCATATTTGCCATTTTCTAATTGAAAAAACATGAAAAGAATCTTTTTAAACTTTAAATAACATCATATTTAATGTAAAAAGTCATTTATTTTTATTAGAGTTGATTTTTCGCGTTGAAGTATATGTAAAAAAAAGAATATAGTATCAAAATTATAAATAAAAAATGCTATTGAAATATCCAAAATAAATTATGAAAACCCAAATAAATGTTATAAAACCATAACTTTCACCGACAGAATAATTAAAGAGTAAATTTCACTTTTCGTCCCTAACGTTTGACAATTTCAACGGTTTTCGTCCCTCACCTTTATTTTAACATATTCATCTCTCACGTTTGACACCTTGAAACGGTTTTCGTCCCTCGTCCTAACGACCGTTAATTTTTTCTGTTAAGTTCAATTTAATGAGGGATAATTTAGTCATTTTATTTGTTTTATTGTTTTTGCAAAACCCATCAAACTTTTAGGGACTTCTTAGTAATTATCTATAATATATATACATATACACATTTACATACACAGGGACCAAACCCTTAGCCATCTCCAGCGTCTCCGGCAACCATCTCCGACGTCTTCATCAGTCATTTCCAACATCCTACTGTCTCTGTGCTGGCCATCCCCACCGTTTCCTCTCTTCTCCTTTCGTTATCAACACCATCTATAGTCCTTGGAAAACCCGATAAGCAAAACTCAGAGGCTGCCTCCATCGTTTCATCTGCGTCTCTTGATCTCCCTCTTACATGTAACACCTTGTGCGATTTTGATATAGGTTTGAGAACAACATATCATGAGTCCGATTTTATAATAAATAAAGTTTAAGGATCAATTTTGTAAAAATCAACAAACCAGGAGATCAAATCTATAATTCCCTCAAATTAATTTTTAAATATTATTTCTCAAACCTAAATCTAGAATTATTATAATTATGGTCGGACAAATTGATTAATGTAGTATTAATCCTGGGGAAATGGGTCAAAAATAAGCATATATGGTCAAACAAGTGAAGAGATTTAATTGGGTATATTAATTATTAATTAATCAATTAAATTAGGGATATTTTAATTAGCATGAGTGTTAATTAAATAAGACGTGTTTCAGAGAATCCCATGTGTTAAATCCATCACACTTAAATTGGGCCTTCTGATTTGGGCTCATTGTCTACTTTTATCATTTTATGTAATGGGTTTAGAATCTTAACTAGGGTCATAGGGTGTAAACTATACGAAATAGCACACGAGTTATTTGAAGTCGACTCAGTCTAACGCTTAGTTAATACCTGACTCGAATCCTAACTAGGCTCGATTCAAACCCGAACTCGACTTATCATTATAATGGGTCGAGTAGAGCAACAACATGCTCGACTTGATAGATCCTGAGATACTCGATATTTTTATGTACAATTAGTTTTATAATATTAGTTTTAAAGCATAATATTAAAAGTTTTTTTATAGCTTACGAATAAAAGAAAAAAATGTCATTTACTTTTAGATGTTTGAATAAAATTATATATTCTTTAACTACAAACATTAATCAATGATTATATTTATTTAAATCATAACTATAAGACAAAAAAGCAAAAAACAAAAAGGACTTGGTGAAGTTGTCCCACATTAGAAAAAATGTTCTAAATAAATGCTGGAGAGTTATTATAAAAAGAGGGGAAGTTATTTGGAGATTGTAACTTTGATGATAAAACTTGACATGCATCCTTTAGTTTTTTAAAGTTTAAGTGTTACCTTTTAAGTTTTATAACTTATAAAATAAATGTTCATGTTTGACCCGAGTTTGAGTTTGAGCTTAGTGCAAGCTTGAAACAAGTTCGAGTTCGAGTTCTAGCTCGAGAATTGGCTTTCGAGTGAAGTTCGAGTTTGGATTTTTACTACTTGTGAGTTTTCAAGTCAAGTTCGAGCTTGAGTATTGGTTTTCGAGTTCAAGTCAAGCATAATGATACTTGAGCTCGACTTGCATTATTTGCACCCTAACCTTAACGATTAGATAGTTATAAATTTATGGGTCAAACATTGGTCTATTTAATGAATCAAACATTGCTTTTTTATTTTTCATTTGATTTATTGATTTTCGGATTTGGTAAAACCATCGAAAATACCTAGAGACGAGCATCAGAAGCGGGTACCTATATTTGGAACCGTAATGCATGAGATTGGTTGATTTTTAGTATGAGATCGGATTGGTTCCGATTTTTACTTTTTGTAATCGTTAACCGTTGGGTACCCATCGGAACCTGTTCCAAGACCCGCTGGGTACCCAAACCAAAACTGACAGGTGCCTGTTATTTTTTTCAATAAAAATTATTTTATTTGTTTATTATATTTAATAAACTATATTTGAAATTATTATTAACCTTTTAGGGTTACACAGAAGTGTTTTGGAAGCACCCTTTGTAGCATTTATTAATTTTTAATTTTTAACGTATTAGCTTTTACCATTTGTAGTCTTTATTTATTTACATTGGGACTTTATAATAGAATAATAGCTACTTTTTTATAGTATGAATGATTAAAAAGTAAAAAAAAAGTTAAATCGACGGTTATGGAACCGGTTCTCAAATATAAAAAACTGGCTTAATTAGTTCTTGTTCCTTTATTCAAGTAACGCAGGTTCCAGTATCAAGAACAGTTCCATGATTATTGAATCGTTTTTACATGTCTTGATTGTTACTAGTACGAGACGAGTATATACAAACCCCCTGATTTGTTGATTCTATAAGCTATTTTATGTCGTTGAGTTCATATCATTATTTTTGACGACCAAGTTGTTTTTATTTAAAAACTATTCTAAAACTGATTCTTTTTATTAAAAATTAAATATTTTAATATATTTATCAGCATAGTCAACAATTTATGTCATTCAGAAAAATATTCAACAAAGGAATCTTATCTGATTCAGCCAAATACAAGAAAACAATCAAATAGCCACCCTTCGCTCAGGATGGGCCCACGACCACTCTCACTAGATTTCATTAACTTTAATTTATTAAATTATTATATATTTTAGGATAAATTACATATTTGGTTCACGTGATTAGTACTTTATTATATGATTGGTCCCTATTTTAAAATAATTATAGAAAAGGTCTCTAACACTATTGGTAAAATAGGGACCAACAATGCAATATAGTGTAAAGCACAGAGACCAACCAACAGTACAATATAGTGTAAACTATAAAGACTTTTTCTATAATTATTTTAAAATAGGAACCAATAATAAACTACATGGACCAAATATGTAATTTACTCTATATTTTATAAATATTATTTAGGAATTTTAATGAGAAATAAAATAAATATTTGGGAATCAATATAAAAATAGTAAAATTGTATTTTATTTTAAAATGCTTTTATTATACGTATTAGGCAAAATAAGAAATGTTTATATATTATGTTCTTGAATAATAGTTTAATGAGAGGCTATGAATCTTTAATGTCTTACAAATTGCGAATAAGACTTTTTTAAATACAATGATTCAACCTTAACAGGTTTGGGTTCATGTATTGAGTATTAGGACAATTTTTGAGTTTTTCTCTAGATTGAAATGTTGTAAATCGAGATAGTTATACTTAAATTCTCGTTTTACATATTTATATGAAAGATTGACAATTACGAAGGGTTAAACGATAGTAACCATTAGTGGATAAAATTGAAGAGTAGTTCTAATTGTATCAGAGTTTAAAGGTCAAAGTTGGACTCCATTCGGAACTAAACCTAATTGCAAACCATAAGTCTGAATAGAAGGTTAAAATGGTTGTATTGGGCTCAGTGACTTTAATGAACCGTATTTAATCTTCATGAGCTTTAGTGACTCTTTAATGAACTGTATATGGGCTTCAGTGACTCTGTGCGTAGAACATGATGTTTCATAACAAAACACAACAGACTTATCCCATATTTGACAGACACCTATGTGGAACACGTTAGAACTAAGTAGAACAAGAGTGGAACAAACATGTTCCATTCTACCCCTGGAACCAAGTAAAACAAAAGTTGATGTACCATTATACCCCTCAAGATACAAATTGTTCTCTTTCAAGATAATTGCCTCATGCTTAAGGATGAGGAAAACCCGAACAAATCCAAAAAACCGAAAATCCGAGTCGAAAAACCCCAAATCTACCCGACCCACATAACTCAAACTACCCCGATCTTCGAAATGCAACATTTTAGGCGAGTTACTCAGTTCGGGTAGGGTCTCCATACCCATCATACGAACCCACCTGAAACTGAATAAAGTCTTTTATTAATATTTTTGTAACTTTTTATATAATTATTTGAGTTTTGACCTTTATTTTTATTAGTTTAAACGTTTAGTTTAATCTTTAACGTTTAAAATTTAGATTTTTGGAGTTTATATTATATTTAATCTTTAATGATTAAGCATGAAAAGTGAAGAGTTGATAGTTTTTTTATTTAAATCTTGTTACTTAAAATATATATGTTCATCTTTAAATTTTTGTTGCATACGATTTTTATTTTCTACTAATTTGGTAGGAAAAGAAAACAAAAAAAACATATATTGCTAAAACCCGAACATGATCTCGATTAAATCCGAATCTGATATGACCTGAATCCGAAATCATTCACACCCAATTTTGATTTTCGGGGGATACATTTTACACTCGATCGGAAATCCAACTAAGAATGTATGTTGATATTGCTTATCTTGCAAACTATGATTCTAGAACATATACTTAGTCATAGTTTTGTTGATACATAGATTGTTGTTTTGTGTCTTTGTTAAGGCTCATTTGATTGACTATGTGGTAAAAAAAACACTAAAAAACTCATTACGGGTAAATTGGTCATTTAATCAGTCTTTTCTTGTCCAGTCATGTCATGTCATGTCTTATATCAAATGCTAAACAATTGTCCTATCCTATTTCGTTCTGTCTGCATACCAAAAGCACCGTTAATAAACTGTATATGGTCTTCATGGGCTTCAGTGACTCTTTATCAACTGTGGTAAGCTTTTATGGGTTGTATACCACCGTGTTTGGTGTTAATAGATCACATAGGACCTAGCGGCTATTAACAAATCTAATTGGGCCTTCATGGATTCTAGCGTGTAGTAATGAACTATATAAGACCATAAATGACATATGTTGAGCTTTCATGGATTTCAGCATCTCTTAACAAATTTCATTTGGCCTTGGTGGGTTTTAATAACTATTGATGAATTGTTATTGGTCTTAGTGAGTCATATCCAACTCAACGAGTGTTAATAAAGCTCATAGAGCATTCATAGGCCTTGATAGATCATATTAGATTCAGTGTTGTTAATAAACTATCAGGTATTCATGGGCTTTGACGAACTACCAGGCATTCATCGATTTAAGTGGTCCTTAATGAACTTGTTGGGTTTCAATGGCTGTTGTTGAATTGTTATTGGCGAGTCGTATCTAACTACGATGGTTCGTAATGAAATGTATTTGACCTTATGGGTTGTGATCATGGACTCACTTTTGTTAAATGATATTTAAAACAAAATGATATTTTAACTTTTAATTGCATAGAACTCTCAAACTAAAAGGTGTTAATTATATTTCAACTTTAATTTGTTGATCTTTTAGTTTTTTTATAAATTCTCAACTTAAAAAATTAAAATTAAAATAGAAAAATTAAAAATAGAAAAATTAAAATAGAAGTTCTGTTAACGGCATATTTTTTATATTTTATATTTTTAATCGATAATTTCTAAATCCGTAGGTAATTAAAGACGGATTTCCGATAAATAATACTTTTAATTAACAATTTCCAAACCCGTCGGTAATCATCGACAAAAAGTTTCGTCGATATATTTCGTCCGTAAAAGTCATTTTTTTAGTAGTGTAATTCTGGAAAATAACAAGTCTGAATTCAAAGTTCAAATCTATGATTCCACTTATTCAGACTTAGAACTTAGTCAAATCTTTAATTCTGAATATATTGTCCAAGACTTGTATAGTTGAACAATTCCAAGACGAATTTAGGGATCTGATTATAACGTCCAGATCTCTAAATCCACTACCCGGTTATACTAACTAAATTTTCACTAAGTTCGACTCTTCAAAATTCCAAAAACTTCAAGGGGTGCTGCCCGTTGAAACCCTGCTAGGGGTGCTGCCCTTAAAACCCCGCAAAAGGGTGCGACGCCTTTGACCCTCACTCTTTGGCAATCTAAGGTGATAGGGGCAACATTTGTGAATGTCCACTCCACACCTCCTAACTCATTTGTGTTGGCTTTATCACTTTAATCGATTTCAAGTAAATCACAAATTGCACTAAAATGATTAATGACACTAAAATCACCGATATAAATCTCGAATACTCATGACAAAATTGTTGAAAATGAAAACACATCGCTTTCATTGTTGAATTTGTTAGTGTACCATTTTTATATATTACTCCCTTTGTCGCAAAGTAAGTGTCCAAATTGGAAATGACACATAGTGTTTGACATATATAATTATTACATATGTTTAGTTAACAAAATTACAACATTATTCAGTTTATCTTATCAACTCTTAGATATTTGTGCCTTAGTTTAAGGTAGATTTGAAACTTAGGTAGTATTTGGTACATAGACTGGATGAGACATGACAAAAATGGACAAGACTAGTTTCCTGTCTCACGATTGGTAAGACTAGGACAAGACTAATTGTCTGACTTGTGTCTAGTAAATTGGACAAGAGTAGACAAAACTGTTAAAATGACCAACTTGTCTCTTGATGTTCTTTAATGTTATTTTATATTAAATAATGATTGTAAATGACACAAATCAGCCAAGATATAATTTAAAAAAATATCTATAAGATTTATAAACATCTCAATACCACAATTATAAATACGTGCATAATCTAAAAACTTTCCAACAGAACAATTCTAAAATACGTATATAATTTAGAAAACCCTTCAACAGTACAATTGTAAATAACACATGCCATACCATCATTAAGCGTAAAACATTTGAAGACCACAATTGTCTTCATAAACATGTAAAGTGTACCAAAATAATTTAAACATTCCAAGACAACCATTGTTTTCATCAAATTCTACGACTATTACCTATCCTTATCATAAATTGCTTTCATAAATTATAGCTTCACATCATCATCCAAACACTTCCAAAAACGATATTGGGATGGTTTGTCCCTAAAGTATTACTTAAGCCATCCATTTCGGTTGTAAAATTTGAGATGACGAAAACCAACTTTTTGATTGGTTGGTTCATCTATTTCATTCATGGTTTCTTTCACTAGCTTGGATAGCTCGATTGTCTTTTTTTTTCTCTTTTTACTAGTTCCTTCTCCTTCATATGCAACGAAGGAATGAAAAATTGTATTGGAAGGACTTGGAATCGGGTGAACATTAATTTAAGTCTCAAAATCATTATCATTTTCCATGTTCATGTATTCTAATGCGTCAGTAGTAGATTCGACCATGTTTCAAGTTGCACGATCTTTTCTGAACACCAACTTCAACTACTTGTAAGCCGAGAATGGCTTATAAGCTGTCTAGTTCTTATTAAGATGTTTCTACGACAAAAAACAAACAATTAATTAAGAATAAGTAACAAAAAAACATTACAGATAACCCATTATAATATCTAACTACTAACCTTTAAGTACTCCTCCAAGATCTTCGAAGCTTCGATAGAGTCAAATTGGTTTGCGTCATTCCACCTAAATCTGCTTGTATTTAACATGTCATAAGCAACAAAATATTTATTATTTAGACGATTTATTTTGTTTTTTATGTACTTTGATGTTATGCTAATACCGGGAATTTTTCACGCATCTTTGAGACAACATCATACGTACCCGACCTAAAGCTTTTATTGTCACCTCTAAAACCATTGATGACAAATGTCTTGAAGAATTGTGATCAACAAGTCATTTTCTTCCATTTTCCACCCAGGTCGGTCAACCATTTTCTACTAAATCTAAAAAAATAGCAACAAATGCCAAGACAAACAAATATGATTCCATAAGAAACAATACCAAATATGATTCCAAAAAAAATATGATTCCATTACAAATAAAATTTCATAAGAAATAAACAAATGTTATTTCATTACAAAAATCAATCGATAAAAAACACCAAATAAAATAGTTATCGCAATTATGGTTTAACATTCAAGATTCAAACATCTCTGTAAGTATTCCATACGATAACGAGTATAACCAAGTGATTTTAGTCCATTACTAAAAAAATTCACAAAACAAAATAGCAAACAACTGTTAAGATTCAACAAAAATATTTAGAACTTGGTTCCAGACTAGTAAAACACAAGTAGGTATAGAATCCAATCAACAATAGGCATGAAACAACAAACAATTTAATTAGCCTCTAAACCATAGGCATGAAACAAAAAATCACAATGTTTTGCAATAGCCATGGAAAACAATTTGTAAAGAAACCTTTCACAATTAAAAACGATAGTGGGAAAGCATTCGAAACTTAGAAACCGTAGCCATTCAAAAATTCAGAAACCATAATAGGATTTAGGAAAACATTCATAGAAAGCATTCGAAATAAGAAATCATTCCCTTTAGATATTAAAAAATCACAACCATAGTAGGAATTAGGAAAGCATTCATAGCGGTCAAAATCTCAAACCATTCACAATTGTCAAAAGTTAAAACATTCTAAGTAGACAAAACCAAAAACTGGAAATTGACCACCATGGAGAAATAAAAAAGATCAGAAACTTTCACACTAGCTATCCATGAAGAAAAAAATGTGGAAATCAACTACCATGGAGAAATCGACAAAAATGAAAGTATGGATAAATCGACACCCATGGAGAAATCGAAAACCTAGAAGTCGACCACCATGGAGAAATCAAAAATGCCGGAAGTCGTGTTCGAAGTTTTGGAGAAATCGTACCTGAGTTCGTGCAAGATGAAGTCTCGACAATGCAAGATGGAGAAGATGAAGTCTCATCCCGTTCATGCAAATATGGAGGCGATTGATTTTGGATTAGGTTTAGTATCTAATAGTAAAGAAAAAGAGTAATATTGTAATCTGTTTTAGTCCCATGTTGTTCCACCTTTTGAGTGGAACAAAAAACCTCATGAATAGTCCTATGAAATTAACTTTTTGTCCCATGTTGTCTAACCTTAATTCTATCCTACCTAGTCTGCGTACCAAACACACCTTTCATTTTTACATATTTGAAACTAAACTTACTTTGAGACAAACGTAAGTAGAAATATGGATATTTATTTTTAGACAAATGGAGTAGTTGTATACGTGTATTTTTGGATTGATACCTTCCATTGATGTAATAATGTACTCACACATTGATATTTAAGACAATCGCTTTGGACGAAAATATTGGCTCCACCCCGACAAATATATAAAACTTTAGGACCCATTTACGGACACAAATTGGGTGAGCCCTAACCAAGTAAGTGAGGCTCTTTCCTTACCGGTATATCATCCGTCAACAACATTGTACATGGGTTAGAGGGGTGTTGCTAAACAACATTATTCTTCCCCATTCAACACCACTCACCACATCGGCGTACTTGTATACGTGGCTATGGTGGCACGTGCCATTGTATTATGCTTCAAATGAAGAGTTGAAAAATTAGTTTGTGAAAGGTGCAATATTATCATTTTAGAAGGCGCAATCGTATTAACGAGCCGAGCCGAATCGAGTAGTGGGTTAATCGAGCCGAGCTCAAAAAATAATATTGGGCGATTTAACTATTTCAAAGTAGGGCTCGAGCTCGAGCTCGAATATTTTTTGAGCTATCGAGCACGAGCTCAAAGCTCGTTTATAGGTTCGAACTCGCGATCGATTAACTCGTTTATCAATTTGAACTCGGTAATTTTTATATTTTTATACTATTTATTAAAAACATATGAAAATGTTTAACTCGAACAAAGGTATGCTCGAATGGCTCGGCTCGACTCGACTCGACTCAAAAAATTAATCGAGTTTTCGAACGGGTCGAGTTGAACATTGGTGTTATAAAGCTCGGCTCGTTAATTTAAACGAGCTCGATTTTGTGTTCGATATCGACTCGAGCTCGAGTATTATTAAGCTCGAGATCGACTCGAGCTCGAGTATTATTAAGCTCGAGCTCAAGTAGCTCGTTAAAAGCTCGACTCACTAACACCCCTACGTGCAACAGAAAATTGGAAAAAAAATTTTATTATAGATAAAGCCCATATTTTAATATGAAATTAATCTACTAGATCCAAGAAAACCCCGGCCCAACTCCTAAACTTAATATATGTATTGAATTATATTAACCTATTAAAGCTAAAATCCCAATTCCTAAAAACCCAAAATCAATTAAGCAAATGTAATTGAGCATTTGGGTGGTAGACAAGAAATCGAGAACAAAGAATCACGCTCAAAAATCTAAAAACCCTTGACGACGATTCACGCTAACTCACTAATTTGAGTTCAATCAACAACAACTCAACGATTTGAGTTCAAGCAACTCAGTTAGATAAAGTTTTACTTATTTATTGATTTTAGTATTTTACATTACATATCTAATCTTTGTGATTCCATTAATTGATTTTGTGATTTACTTGATTAGTTACTTATTTAGTGAGCTTCAAGTCTTCAACCGGTAATTTTAGTATTTTACTTCGTTATTTACTGATATCTTGAATTTACATTTTATAGTTCATTGCTTATTGTCGGTAACTTGTTATGGGAAAAAATTAAACGAAAAGCTTCAATTGGTAGTGCATCCATTCCATCCAACAATGTGATTGATATTAGCAATCTTTCTTGGAATTCATCAGAGAGGCCCAAAATTGTTACTTATAATCCTAATGAAATAGATGAAATTAGACGAGAATACTTGGTTAGGGGCCTTGTCAACCACGAGGTTACAAGTTTCCACTAACAATTAATGATAGGGGCTAAAGCAAGATGGTTTGTTGTTACTTGGTTTGATCAATGTCAATGGTTGGAATACAACGTAAAAGTAGACAGAACATATTGTTCGTCTCGTTACTTGTTTAGAGACCAAGGCGGGAGTCATGGGATGGATGCATTTGTGGCAGAACTATTCAATAGTTGGTGTAAAAAGGATAGGCTTACAATTCATGAGGGTGAAGTTAATAGTTTTCACTACAAAGCACTAAAAATGTGAAAATGTATTAAAGCAAAACCAATCAATTGTTGTTTCCCTTTATAAGCAAATGCAACTCATGAAGACCGAGTAACACATGCGATTGAATGCTTTAGCTGAAGTTTGTAGATACTTGTTGGAAAATGTCTTGCCTTTTTAATGGCCACGATGAGTCAAAAAGCTCATTGTACAAAGGGATTTTTTTGGGGACCTTAAAGTTAATTGGAAGAACAAATAAGGATATTGAAAAGGCTATATTACAAAATGCCCCAAAGAAAAATCAAATTACATCTCCAAATATTCAAAAAGATCTTGTTACTTGCTTTATGGTACAAGTGTTGAAATCCGTTATTGGGGAAATTGATGAGGATGTATTTGTATTATTGGTGGATGAGTCTAGTGATGTTTCTAGAAAAGAACAAATGGTCATGGTTTTGAGATTTGTTGACAAATACAGAATTGTTCAAAAGAGATTTATCGGCATTTTCATGGTGATGGATACATATGCTTTAAGTCTTAAATCTGTCGTTGATGTTTTATTTGCAAAACATGGATAGAGTTTGACATAGGTAATAATTTGTCTACTTTATCTCTTAAATATATATTTGAATCTTTGGTTAATCTATTTTTCAATCTATGAATTAGGTCAGAGGACAAGGTTATGATGGTGCTAGCAATATGAGTGGCATGTTTACTGGGTCGAAAGTTTTGATCTTGAGTGATAATTAATGAATCCACATTTTATATACATTGTTTTGTTCATCAACTTCAGTTAGTAATAATGGCGGTTGCAAAAAAGCACGACATTGTTAAGGACTTATTTGATTTGCCAACCTTAGTGGTAATTGTGGTAAACATTTCTTGCAAACGAAAAAATATGCTACAAGAAAGTCATAAAGATAGAATTCAAGAAGAAATTGGAAATGACGAAATTGTTACCAACAAGAGGGTTAAACCAAGAGATTTTGCTACTCGGCTTCAATCAAGTGGTATTTTTTAATACCTCAAGGCATTTGAATTCGTCTTTTATATGCACTCGAGGTTAACCATTTTGGGGTTAACAAACTCATTTTCTCTAGATCTTCAAAAGAACGATAAATACATTTTAGAAGCGGTTTTATTGATACGAACAACCAAAGGACAATTGCAAATGTTAAGAGACATTGGTTTGATTAACTTGTAAGAAAATGCTACTCTTTATGTGATAAACATAATACTGTCAAATTGGATATGATAGGAGGTCATGTTAATACAAAAAATATGAAGAAAATGATGAACATTAGCAATCAACATTATTATAATTATGATATATTCAACATTGTTTTGGATATGCAGATTCACATTTTGGTAATTACTTTTATGAGATAAGCACGAATTTGCATCAAAATATGGTAGCTTTGAATCCATACAATTCATTTTCTGAGTTTAACAAAACAAGCGTATTGAAGTTGAGTGAGATGTATCCACGTGATTTTGATGAGAAAGAAATGATTATTTTTAAGCACGGACTTGACATCTACCATTACTAGGTGTATAATGATGTCAGATTTGCCAACTTAAATGTAGCATTGCTAATCTTGCTAGATTGATGATGACAACAAGTAGATATATTTTTCATCCTTTAGTCTACCGATTATTGAAGCTAAATTGGTTTTACCCCTTGCCTAGGCTAACGGGGCGTTACTTATTCAGGGGAGAGAGTTAAGCTTCAATAACTGTTAAGAGGAAGATCTTTGGCCCCTCTTCATTCTCTACAGTTGCAACTGCTATGCTTGAAAGATGTTTCTTTGCAATGAAGCTTGTGAATCTGATCTACGTAATCGAATTGCTGATTATTTTTTAAACACTACAAAACAGACGACCTTCAGTGACGGACAAATCCGTCGCTGATCCGTCGCTAAAGGTCGATTCCGTCGCAGATAGCTGGTCGCAGTTGGTCGCGTGGGAGATACTTTCTGCGACGGATCTGCGACAGATACCTGCGACGGATCTGCGACGGCAGCTTTCAGCGACGGATCAGTGACGGATCTGATTTGCGACGACTTCAGTGATGGACCAAAATAGCGACGGTTTGGCGACGGCTCATCAGCGACGGATACTTATCAGTAACGGATTAACGACAAATTTTATTTTAATTTAATTTAATTTTAAATACCTTTAGCGACGGATTTTCCATCACTAATCCGTCGCTAATTGTTAAAAGATTATAAAAGATAAATGAAAAACAAATAAAAATCTATTTAAAAAATGAAAGAAAAACTAAAATTTTATTCAATTTCCAATTTGTTGCATCATAATACTAGGCGTGGTCTTGGCCGTCCTTAGACCGCCGGTGCCCACAGGGTGTAGATAAGCGGTAAGAATAGTAACATGGTTATATATCAAATTCATAATACAAGAGTTCGTTATTTTTAAAGATAATGATGTGAAAACCGATATACAAGCATACAAAAACGCCCTAGTAAATTTAAAAGATGTCAGCTGCAACAAAAGATTTTTCCATATTGATCAGCTTCTCTGTTATTTCCTTGGACAGCTCAAGAATGTGTCTGCACATTTAGCAAACCAGCAATTCAGCAAATAAGATGGACCATAATTAAGATGAGACCATAACTATGTCCTGAACCAAAAAAATACATAACCAATTGAGTATCGATAACACATGAACTAATACCAATAAAAATAAACTGATAGGAGTTAAAAAGATAAATAAGAGTCCACAAAAATATTTGAAAACTTCCGCTTCTTTGACAGAAGATTGCATCTTAACATTAATATCCTAAAAGATAGCTAATTAATATAATAATTAAAAAATAGCTAATTAATATTAACTAATAACTGCTAAGCCATTCAAAGTCCCACATATCACCCCACACCCCTTTGAGATCGAAGCTTGTAGGGGGTAGAGAGACAGATTACCTCCCAATATTGTATATGTGTTGGTGTTCCCGTGTCCATCTCT
>LUCG01167262.1:0-16150 GCA_001633085.1 Carthamus tinctorius
CTATTTGTGGTTAACAACGGAACTCCCCTCTATATATATATATATATATATAATTATGTTCAAACAAGAACCAATTCATTTTGTAGGAATAAAGGAACCAACCACAATCACATATGATTGAGTCTTACATATTAAAAAATTATATATGATTCAATGGTGGGACCCACCTGAATCATATATGATTTTTTAATATGTGGGACAGATCAATATGTGGCTCAAAATGAGTTCCTTTGTTCTTGCAAATGAGATTGGTTCTTGTATGAACCTGCATCTCTATCTCTCTCTCTCTCTNATATACATACTTTAAATCTCCTTCATCTCTATGTATGTGTATGTTAAATCATATACACACACATACATATGGAAATTAAGAAAAATAGTTTTGTGCACTGTAACACCCGGAAGCAATACATAAATCATCTTTAACCCTTTAAGTATTCATTCTTTTTAGATTTATTACCTAATTTTAAACATAACCCGATCAACCCTAACGGGTTGGGTTGGGATTGAACTTTTGTTTGGGTTGAGTTGAAAAAGTTTCAAACTACCAACATCGGATTGAATTTTCGAAACGCCGTCAACCCTATTAATCCAACCCATGTGCACAGTTGGCAATAAATTAATACTTTTTAAAATTAAATCATCCTATAAAATCACCTTCAACCCTTGTTAGACCTTAGTTATGTAATTTTGAAGTAAACATAATATTTTCTCCAACTCATTATGCTATTTTCTTATGTCAAAATAGAATATTTCCCAGTACTGTATTTGTATTAATTATGGTTGTATAGATTTTAAGATAATATCATATTTATTAACTTTACATATCTACATTTTCTTAAATATTTATAGTATCTTAATAAATTATATCATTATACTACTATTTTAACCAAACTACATTGCTCAAGATTAATTCACATAAAATTATCTTATTATCTAAAATAAACATTTAATTTTTTTAAAGGTGTTATATTAAACACACATCTACAAACATAGAATATTTCATGATTTAAATTAGCATATATTTTCGATAAATAGCTGGTTAATACGTTCTAAGGTATGAATTAAGCTTCTTTAATCTTTATAGGTCTACACTGAACAAGAACTTATTGAACTTTGAATAGTTTAAATCTTTACCATATACCTAGATTTATATGTCTCTTCAAAGTCAATTAATCTTGTCTTTTGAATATGATAAACAAACATCTCTAGTTTTGTCTACATTTTCCATAAATTTAGATAATGATGTAATAGTGACTTACCTTCTCAATGACCAAATGAATAAATCCAAATTGAAAAGAAAAGGCTGATGACACCATTTGAAAAATAAACTATGACATTGTTTGGTAAAAATAAGCTAGCTTATTTTCTGTGTACATGTTTGGTAAGATCAAAAGTAGCTTATAAGCTAGCTTTTTGATAAGCTATTTTGAATAACTTATGAGGAGCTTTTTGTGACTTTTTCCAGTTATACCCTGATTAATATTAACTATTATTAATTAAAATTATATATTAATTATAAAGTAGCTCAAAAAGATTTGCAATAACTATCACTATGTGGAAATCCAAAGCAAGAATTATCCCTTGAAAGAAATTGTAGAAGAAGAAAAAGGTCTTGTTTAGGTATCTTGAATTGAATAGAAACTAGCACATGTTTTTAGGTAGAACAAGTATAAATTCCACACAAGATGACTAAATAACAATAATTTTGAAAAAATTTGGTGCATCTTATGTGTTTTAACAATAGTTTAATGATCTTGGAGGATCTGAATAGTTTAACATATTATTAGATTACTTTTTATTTGTTGTTTATATTTTTATTATGTATTTATGTTCTCTTGTATTAATTAATATGTTAATAAATTCTAAATTATATGTGTGGTTGATAATTGCATTATATCTTATTAATTTGTAATGCTTATCTCCTAGTCAAAATCAACTTTGACCTTACTAAGTGTTCTTTACTTTCTCTTATGAAAGAAAGAAGGTAAATGAAAGGAAAGTAAGAGGAAAATATTATATTCTCAAGTTTCTTTTTAAAGATAAAAAGGAGAAATAATGTTGATTTTTGCTCTAAAGAAGGAGAAAAGAGAAGCAAAGGAAAGAATATGTAACAATTAATAATATTTACAAAATTAAAATTTTCCCCCTATTCTTATCTTTTCTTGTCTTCTCGTTTCCTTCCTAAACTCAAGAACACGACCTTAGAGATATCAAAGATATCAATTGATTTAGACTCTTTATAAACTAAATACATGCGTATCTATAATCACAAAAAAAAACACCATAAAAGATTGTAACACCCTATCGTCATGTTGTTCATCTTCATGACTTGTTCACGCGTACTAAATAACCACTTTATCATACTTGTTCTCCTAGCATGTGTCTTTGATGTATGGGGTGTTTGATTGGCATTAAACATTATTAATTTAATGGAACTTATGATAAAAGAAACGACTTGGTTTTATATAACGTAATAGGTCCATTCTCTTAGAATCCTAAAATTTTGTTCCTGGTTAAACTAGGAATTTTCATTTTCATTATTTGTCATTTTCATTGTTATTTTTATTCTTCTAGATGAACCAAACAACCACTTAAATTGCTTCTCAACGAAGTTCAAATACTCCACGGATGAGAAAACATCAGGAATTCTTATTTGAAATTGTTGGGATATGAGCTTTGCAAATAATTCGTTAATTATGGTTAGAGCTGCTGAAATTGAAGTTAATGTTGTTTGAAGATTGATGCTGCTAAGGTAAGTTAAAGCTGCTTACAAAGTTAATATTGCAAGATGTTGCTAAATACTGCAATACAAAGTTAGTGCTGCTTACTTGGTTAGTACTGCTTGGGTGGTTACTACTGCTTCACAGTTAGTGATAGTGCAAGGATTAATGCTGTGAAGATGTTAGGCCATCTGCTGTCGACCCACTGCAACCCACACTACCCAACTGCCACATCAACACCACATCAGCTTTCCACTATTTTACCCAAAACTACCCAATCCATCCACTGTCGACCCACTACAACTCACTCCATTAATTTTTTTATTATTAACTTTATTAGAGAGAGAGAGAGGGTGGGGGATTTCGGCTTTATGAAACTGATGGGCTACTACCCGCCAACACCCACGGTGGTGTTCATTTCAGGTACCCAACGAGTAGGTGGTACCCGGGTACTACCCCAAGCAACCACAGTGGATGGCCTTAGTGCTGCTAAACACTTAATGCTAAAGGTTCTGATAAGGTTGTTACCTTAATTATAGAGATGATAATTATGAAATAGATTCATGTATATCTATTCGTAATTAGATGATTTAGGGATAGAATTGGAGAAAAACTCCTAGACTAGTATATATATGCTTAATTGTATTTAGGTTTTCATAATTTACTTTCGAGATTTGTGAGTTTTTCAATTGAAAAAGTTCGAGCCTCAAGATCAGTGTGATTCTTGCAACAGAGAAGTATTGTACGTCTGTTAAATCAATTTGATTAGTAGATTGGCGCTTTGGTGATATAATGAATGAAAAGTATTTGTTCTCTGAATTATTATGTGTTCATTCTTGTTGATTGAAATTGTTTATTCCGCAAAACAGTTTTGATCTTTCTTGAATCATTGTTTATTGTTTGTTATTGATTTGATCCTGACAGAAATGCTATGGATTTAGGTTTTTAATGATAATAAGGGATACACAAAGAGAATACTAATAGTAATCCATGTTTATGCCCCAACCCCGATTCCCACAACCTATTTATGCCCGCCCCATTCCCCCAATTTAGTCGCCACAAGCTCAAAAGAAAGGAAAGGACAAAGACCAGATAGACATTAGGGACCTTATGTTTCCTAACAACCATTTGTTAACCTCGTACATTCAAGGTAAATAACAAGAAATCAGGGGTAAAGAATGGATATCCCTAATATGATACAAGTAAATCTTTTATTATATAAAGATCATATAACATATGATTTGAAAGAAGCAAATCATAACATGTCAAAATGTCAAAATTAATCTATGTCATAATCCGTTTAGTCAAATTAATCTCACATTTATCTATCATACTTATCCAAGTCAAATCACCCAGCAATATGATGTGCACGAAATGATTGATGTCGATCAGCACAAATCACAAAGTAAAGCAATGCCTCCCGTTTCATGTATGGAAGTTACGATCAGTCATTTTTAACGACTTAAAGCGACATCTTTAACAGATAAAAACAGTTCCAATCAATATTCTCATATTCTTTTCAATTACAAAAAAAATGGGACCCACAAAGAAGGCTTAATCTCTTGAAACCTTATTAGACAAGGGAAAAGAAAGAGGAAAAAAGGGGGAAAGAATCCCAACTAACAAAAGAAGTTGGTTTCCATGCAAATCTCTCTTTAAAACAAACAAACCAATGAAAAAAATATAAACAAAAAAAAAAGAAAGAAAAAAAGATTTCAAGATTTCTAAGGTGAAATCTTTTTGGGAGATGGGAAGCTGACGTCATCAATTCTGAGTTTCCTTCTTCCTTCTTTCCTTTTCCTTTTCTTCAAATACCCACATCACACAATTCATGCATTCATCCCCAAATTTTGAATTTTAGGGCTAGATTTTGAATGATTTTTCTCATGATCATGAGCGATAAAGAAACCAAACAACTAGACGACGGCAATGGCAATGGCGATGGCGATGGCGGCGGCGATCTTGCCGTCGGACTGAGTTACCATCCTCCGATCAATTTCGCAACCGTTGAAGATCGAATTTACAGATCTGGGTTTCCTCAACCTAGGGATTTTCCGTATCTTGAAACCCTACACCTTCGATCTGTCATGTGAGTCCTTTTTTCAATCGATTTATTGTTTGTTTAATGTGTTTCTGATTGATGATGGATTTGACATCAAATTGCAGATATTTGTGCACTGAGCCATATCCATCGGAGAATTTGGAGTTTTTGAATTCTCGCAATATTCGCCTCTTTCAATTCGGAATCGATGGCACGAAGGTGATTCCTGTAATTCAGTTTGGGAATTCGTTTATCTTGATTCGAATTGTTGTTTTGATTCATTGTGATTTAAGAAATTTTCGCAGAATTTGAATCTTGGAGGATTCAATTTGGGAATAAAATCGATTTTAGGCTTTACTTGTGATTTATTTGTGCGAATGCAATTTTATATGATTGAGGTATTCATGAAAGCAAAGATGAACACCTTTAACAAGATTCAAAGGCTTTATATAATCTATGAATATAGATTCGTCTTCACTTTCTTTGATTTTGAAAAAAAAAGCCCTAATCAATTCTAGGGTTCTTTAGTTGATTGATTTAGTGAAAATCTTTATGGTTTATGGAAATTGAGATTGATTATGTAAAAAGGGTATGACGTTATCCTCTGGATCGCCCTCGTTAAGAGGTAAATTGCGTGTTTTATTGGAGTTGAATTGTAATCAAGAATTAGGTTTCATGTATATTGTAACGATTGGTAAATTCTAGAAAACACGGTTTTGATTGATTCGTTTTGGATATAAACCAAACCAAACATACTCGGTATGTCCCACTGAAAAGCAGGGTCTAGGGGTAGGATGTATGCAGACCTGAGCTTTTGTATCTCATGGATGATTTGTTGAAATTGGTTTATTCTGATATGATGGTTGGTATTGTGCAGGATGCAAAGATTTCGAAGGGTACTATAACGGATGCTCTAAAAGTTTTAATCGGTAATGGGTTGTGAAAACTCGAATGTATTACCATATTACTTTTCTTGGTCTTTCTTTTGGAAGACACTAATCTCTTACCAAATAATCGGTTTTCTTTTGCAGATGTTAGAAATCATCCCATTTTGATTCATTGCAAGCGTGGAAAGGTATGTCGTAAATCCATACACATGCATATATAGTTGCCCTTAATATTTCTAGCATTTCCTTTGTGTGTGCGTGTGTGTGTTTATATATATACACACACACACACACACACATAGAGGGGGATCAAACAAGAACAATACATATTTATAAGAACACGAGAATCAACAAAAATCATATATAATTCAAGCAATTTTGCAAGTTGCAGCCAAAACGTCGCCCGTGTGGCTTTTTTAGCTATTAATCCAAAATCATAAGTGATTTTATTGGTTCTCGTGTTCTTTTAAATAGGTACTGTTCTCGTTTGAACCAGACTCCACATATATATATATATTATATATATTATATGTATACATCTTTTTCGGTTGTTATTCACTGTTAAATCTCTGATAAAGATAGCTTGATCCCTTGGTAAATGATTGCTTGATCCAAAGCTAAGTTTAGGTACCAGAATAAACCAAACGAACTTAGTAAATCTCATTATGAGGTAAGGTTTGTGAGGTAGGATGTATGCAGATCATGCCTTTTATCTCCTTTGCCAAATACATTTCTTGACCGTGATTGCTAAAGTTTTAGGAACTTCAGTACCGCCTTCACGGAAACAACCCCTCTACTCTTTAGGGGTTTATTGGGCTCGTTTGGTTTTATTATTGCTTACCCAATAGTCAGGTTTTCATAGAAATAGCTGCTCTACCCTTTGGTGTAGAAGATGGCTCAAATGGGATTACTGGGCCCGTTTGGTTTCAGTATCACCTATAAATTACGTTCATCTTTTGCTCACCTTTTAACCATTTTAAAAACCATTTAAGATCCCCCGTTTTTTAACATCTTGGATTGTTTGAAAATGGCAGCATCGAACCGGGTGTCTTGTTGGGTGCCTAAGGAAGCTGCAGAATTGGTGTTTGTCTTCGGTTTTGGAAGAATACAAGGTGTATGCAGGCGAGAAATCGAGAGATATGGATTTGAAGTTTTTGGAGACATACGATGTTTCGTATCTAAGACAGTGTCTTCATAGCATAATCTACCAGTATCACGGATACGGCTCTAAGAAGAGACGTTTGCTCTACAAAGAAGACGTTCAGCATAAATCACGGATAAGCTCTGTTTAGGTCTAATCATCGTTATTCAAACGGATTCCTTTCCGTTCTTTTAAGGATTTTCTTGGGAATTTTTTTTTCATAGGATGTCGTGTAGTGCTAGTTTCGGATATAAATACGATACACAGGAAAGATTGATTACGGTTTTTTAGTTGGTTTTATTGAGAGAATTTGTTTAGTATTCTTCAAGGATTGTACAGATTTTTGATTCTAGTTTTGTTACTTGAGAAAAGAATGAGCTGAAAAATGAAATTTTATCGATTTTGTTGCGCCATCTCGTGTATAAAGCTTTTCCGAAAGTCGGGTCTTTATGGAAATAAACCTTTAATCATTTGGGATGGAGAAAAGATATGCATACATTATATCAGTCCATGACCTACTTTTGACTGAAACATATCTTGCTATCGATTTTACCGAAAGTAGCCTATAGTTGTATGGTAGTTGCTGATTGATTTGGTGTTGAATGATTAAATGGCTCTTATGATAAAATATAAAATGATATGGTTGTCTGATTAGGGTGCCTAATGGTTAAGAGAGGTTTAGGACACAAAACCATTAAGAGGATTTTAAAACTATTAAGAGAATTTTCTTTTTTACCATATAAAACGTACCTCTTAACGATTCAGATGGTACCTCTTAATGAAACCATTAAAAAGGTAAACAAACAACCCATATGAGTTCAAACCTTAAGGCTGTGTTTGGCAAAAATAAGCTAGCTTATAAGCTTGTCCATCCAAACATGTACCAGAAGCTTATATTGAAACGCTACTTTGAGTAGCTTTTGAGGAGCTTATTGTAGCTTTTTCCAGTTATACCCTTATTAATATTAATTATTAAATTCAGAGATACCCTTTTTGGTCATTTTACATACTCATAAGCTAGTTTTGCCAAACATAATTTGTTCATAAGCTAACTTATCAGCTACTAGCAAGCTTACCAATCAACAGCTAGCTTATCAGCTACCAGCTATCTTATTAGCTAGTTTGCCAAACATAGCCTAAAAGATAGAAAAATGTGTTAGCTTTAGGATGTATTGAACATCTACTAATCGTAGGCCCAAATGGAATTGGACGTGGATTATATATAATTATTATACTATATTTTAAGAACTCTAGATTGTTTTGATAATATAACTTATAAATGTTAAATATAAGTTATTTATGAATATAAAATCTTTTAATATTTAAAAATAATTCTAATTTGCTCTTATCCTTTTCCAAAAAAGAAATAATCATAAGACGTTAGATTTAAAATAATTTCATAAATTTTTATTAACAATCAAATTTACATTTTGGTAAATCGCACAGTTATATTTCTAATAGGTCAAATAGGAAGCCTTGAATTTTTTTAGGGGGAGCTTGATTGAGGGTATTTTAGAGTAAGGAATGAGAATGATAATGAAAACTGTTGTTTGATCTGATATAATATAATGGAATTATTCCTACACATCCATTAATTTTCATTCCTGACCAAATTGAGAGAAATGAAAACTTTATTTCTATTTAGTTCTTTTTTCCGTATATCATTCCATCTTTTGATGTTAAATGGAACAATTTTTGTATTTTCAAAGTGGAGAAAAATATTTTTTTCAATATGAAACCATTTTTCATTCATTATATTGGGTTAACCAAGCAGTATCAATACAATGTTCATTTTCATTTTCATTCTCCTGTATTCTCATTTTTATTCTCATTCCCTAAAATAAACCAAGCACACCCTTAATTATTAAAAGCAAACTTCCCTTTTGGTCCATAATGTTTGTAATTTTCAACATTTTTCGTCCTTAAACTACCGAAACTCGGATTTGGTCCCTCACATTTGCATTTTACTTTGGTTTTAGTCCCTTCGACTAATGCCCATTAACTTTTTCTGTTAATTCTGATTAAATATTTTCTTCTTTTTACACAACCATCAAACTCTAGAGGACTGTTATGTAATTATATCTAACAAACACCCTTCTTCTCGACCCTTACAGTTTCTGCACCACTACATTCTTCACCAACATCTCATCCCCCCCCGCCCTTCCACCATCCTTGCCGCCATTTTCTTCATCCCTTCTTCTTCATTCGAAGCGAGCTAATTTCTTCTTCATTGGTAAGCAACCTGTAAAATGTCCTTTGGTCATTTTACATGTATAAGCAGAATTTGCCAAATCGGCTTTGGTATCGCTATAAGCTAATTCACATTTTATAAGTTGATAAGCACTTTTATAAAAAAAAAGCATAAGTTGTTTTTTTAAATAAGCAATCCCAAAACCTAGATCCATTTAGGTACCAAATCATATAGAAAGTACTGTTCATTATAGACATTAGAACATTTATAAAATGTGTTTGGTGTACTCATTAACCTTTTGGCAATTGAAATATAACCTTAATAAGAATTGCAATCCATTTACCTGTGTTTTCATTTTCTATGTGTAAATACATGGTTGCTTGAAAACTAAAATCAAATCTAAGGTCTGAAACCAATAAAGACAACTGGATTTTGAGCTAAGATTTATTATTGTCCTTTGTTATGTGCTGTTTAGTCATCATCTGAGTCGGGTTTTTGCTTAAACCTCAAAGATATGTGATCTGGGTTTGTAAAATTAATCTCATTTTTTTGAAAATTCTTGCCAGGTCGAACTTTAGGAGGTTGAAATTATTCTGGATTCTTTACAGCAATATTAGAGAAGGGTGATGAAGTGATTGCAGCAACATCCATAAGGTTTCATTCTTGTAAAGTTGTATATATAATTATAAATATAGAAGGAAGTTCAAGGGATAACCTCATAAAAATGAAAAATTGAGGAACACCTTGCTTTTGTTAGTTTGGTTCAGATGCCATGCTCCTTCTAGAATGGTTAATTAACTTTTTTGTTAGTTTTTTGTGTGCAATTCTAATACCAATTTATGATTTTTTTATGCTTATGGATGTGTTAAAACATAAAACCTCAATGTGGTTAGAGGAGAAAGAAATGCCTCATTTACAAAAGTCTTTGTTTTGCCTAGCATTGTCATTTCAATGATTTTTTCCTTTCAACTTTCTCCTACTCGGCCACTCATCACATGTAATTATGTCTCCCCTCTATAAACAATG
The DNA here is from genome assembly GCA_001633085.1 of Carthamus tinctorius. Lineage (NCBI taxonomy): Eukaryota > Viridiplantae > Streptophyta > Magnoliopsida > Asterales > Asteraceae > Carthamus > Carthamus tinctorius. The sequence continues at coordinate 10,010 of LUCG01167262.1, forward strand.
TGCATGAATCATCATATATCTAGATATTCCATGTATTCTATGGAACCATCTATTTATTGGCAGAGTGACAATTTCCTATTGAACTCTATTTGCAGGCTAAAGTGGTAATCATATTTGAGAGCCTATATTGACTTTAAGCGGTAGAGGATGTCATTGACTTTGTGGAGTTCCTTTAAAAGGAGAAAGGTAATGCTTGAGCATGTACTTTAAAATGAGGAACGACATTGCAACGTTGCCCCTTCTAGTTTACAAATATATGTGCTTATTTATACTAATTTTCAATACGTAAACTGGTTGTTAAATTATTTTTATCATAATCTGGTGCTTATCTATATAACAAAAATTACATTTTTTTAGTGAGGATATGAATGTCTTTTTGCCACAAAACTAATGAACGCAAAGAAATTTGGCATTAAATTAAGTAAATATTATTAAGGATTTGGTTTGTGGTAAGTATGTTTTTTCGAATTGATTGTTAAACTTCATTTATTATTGGTGGTAATATGGTATGCACATTATGTCATAAATGAAGTTTTAGAAGATAGAAGAAAGTAGATTACTTTGAGTTCTTCCTTATGTTGATTAATTTGCATCATGGAATCTACTAATTATATCAAATACTGGAAATGAGTAAAAAGTTTTTTGGTTAAAAAATAAGCTTATTTTAATTCTTCTTTATAGCTTCTTGGTAAAAATAAGCTTATTTTAATTCTTCTTTATAGCTTCTTGGTATTCTCCATGCTTAATGAATAAGGTAAATGCTATTGGTAAGCTCTTACCTCAGTAAGCATTTAGGGGATGTTTACTTGATGCTTACCCGGTAAGTGCTTACTGGGTCAATTTACCTTAAGGGACAAACATGTAAAGGACTAGAATCTTACCCGGTAAGAGCGATGACATGAACCAAGGCTCTTACCCGATAAGTGATATTGAAGAATCTTACCCGGTAAGAGCTTAGCGCGTAAAGTATTGCATACGTTTCCGTTTTAAGAGACTAAAATATCGTTCGATATGGTAGATGATAGCATTCAGTTTTACCGGTAAGCACTTACCGGGTAAGTGTTTAAGTAAACAACCCCTAAGTAAACGGTCCGTAGGATATATGGCCAAATTGGTTGTATGGTTAGGACTTTTCTGGTTGTAGACGACTTTGAATCTCATATTGTATATGCTTTTGATGAATTTGTAAGAAGACTAAAGTCTTATAATTTAAAATTTCTTTTACAGATATAAAGTTAGACGGATGTGGTATGATGTGTAGGAAACAGTTTATTGGATCAAAACTTGTTTTGAGTTTCAATAATTTGTGTTTCTGGTATGATCCGGTTCATGTTACTGATTTTTATGTAATTTTGTTCGATTGGTGTAATCTAATCTGTTTGTGAAATTGAAGGCACAGTCGACAGAAGGAGGAGATAAGCATCTCGAATTTTTGCAAAGCCATTGTTTTGGACCACCCATCTACGAAGAATCATCTGAAGGTCGTACTTGCTGCTAAGGTATGATACTTATTCAGTCATCGTAGTTTCAACAGTTGTTCATGGAGTTGTGCATATTCGGAATTCAAGATTTTGGTGTTTTAATTTGACTTTCTACGTGTTTTTTTTGTTTAAACGAGAACGATATTACTGGAAATTGTATTAGATGATGTATAGAGAACAATTTATTGGATCAGACCTTGATTTTTGTTTGACTATTTGTGATATGCGTTAATTTGATTATTTTTTTCATGCTTTTTTCCTGTTTAAACAAGACCGATGTTAGTGGAAATTGTATTAGATGTTTGGAGAACAGTTTGTTGGATCAGAACTTGATTTTAGTTTACTTGGCTTTTTGCATAAAGCTCTCCCCTAAATGCTTACTGAATAAGCCACCTCCTACACCATTAAGCCACTAACAAACAGTCATGTATAACTGGCAAAATAAGTTACGAGTCTCATTAAGCTGCTAACAAACACTCCCTAAGCTACCCTAGCTAACCAAATCAATGTGAATTCTTAATGCCTAGGCAGTTGCTCAAGTGCGGATTTTTAGATCACTGGATGTGATCTTTTGAAGGTTGTTACTGTCCACACAACTAGAACAAATGATGATTTGGGACATAATTAATCACCTTGTATATTTCTTTCTGTTGACTTCTTCACTATCTAATTTGTTTACAAATGTTAGAGTTTTATTCTGAACATAACAACAATGCAAGGTTTTGAAACTTTCATTGCAAGTCTCAAAAACAAATCTTTCCACCAAGAGAAAGAAGGCACTGGAATTGATCTTGTTTTGAGCTGCGTATATAATTATGAAGCAAGGATGGTTGTAAATTAGGTCAGAATATGGCTACTCTTACCAGAATTTAGTAAAATTTTGCCCTCTTTATCCTGTTAATTTTTTTTGTCTTCCTTTTGATATTTCATTTATATCTTCTTTCTTAACGAGGGTCACTCTTCATAAGCGGGGGAAGAACTCTCTTAAGTTATGAATATAGTTTGTTAGGCTTTGTGGCTAAACTATTTTTGTTTTTACAGGCTTGCAAGGAACTGAATCAAACTTAGATGGAATTGGGAAAGTAAATGATCCCGGTTCGTGCTGAATGAAACTTTCCTAAAACCAAATCAGTGAGACTAATCTTCCCAGAAAAGTTTTCATACTATGTTTACATCCCGGTTCATGCTGAATTGGGAAAGTATCCTTTTGTTAAATATTAATTCGATGGATATAAACCCTTTCTTCAGTTGTTCTTTTCCCCTTTGTTCATCTTCATTTCGATTTTACTTTGTGTATCATGTCCCCAACTTTACTTGATCATCTATTTGGATGTTTGGGTTTTTTAGATTATGTTCTTCAATGTAAAATCTTTGATCATAATAAACTTGGCTTATTTATCGACAAAAAATAGTTTTCATACTATGTTTACATCCCGGTTCGTGCTGAATTGGGAAAGTATCCTTTTGTTAAATATTAATTCGATGGATATAAACCCTTTCTTCAGTTGTTCTTTTCCCCTTTGTTCATCTTCATTTCGATTTTACTTTGTGTATCATGTCCCCAACTTTACTTGATCATCTATTTGGATGTTTGGGTTTTTTAGATTATGTTCTTCAATGTAAAATCTTTGATCATAATAAACTTGACTTATTTATCGACTACATCTCTTTTAGAATCATCTTTAGTGCTTAAGCTTTCAAAAACTTCAAAAAATGTGATTAGGAAATGTTTTCCACTCCACAGGTTCAATGGCTCTTCATGGAGTTTGGATTTATTAATAATTCAATGTTCTTACTTATGAAAAACATAAAGGTGAGATTTATTATACATTGATCATAGGCCTGCATCATCTTAAGTGATCATAGGATTATATCTTAATCTTCTAAGTACTTCTAAAGTTTGTTGCTCGAATCAAATTAGGAATATTTGCAATGCTCAAAGAGAGTCTGGAGCTGTATGATTGGTTCGACAATGATGCATGGTTTGTTGGGAAATATTTGTTCTCCATATCCTTTATGTTCTCGTACCGTCATTATACTTAACTTCATCAGATGTTTACATATTGGCATTAGTACATTTGGCCAAATTGATATAAATTTTAGCTTTTCTGGGCTAAAATTCCATGCATTATATGTTTAGATGATACGTGTATGTCCATATATTTACATTGGATTTGTATGGTTTTTGGTTAACCGAAGTCTTGATTCACATAACAATCTGGGTTATGTAGTGAAGGTAAACTATTCATAGATGAAGTAAACAGTCAAATTGGAATAGTTCTAACTTTTCTTGTAGCTTTTCAAAGTTTTGCCTTACATTATAGATCAATTAGTAGAGAGTAGTTAACAAACTCATAACAATATAACTTGTGGAATCAACATGTCCTCTTTAGGGCCTTAATAAAACGAAGACCCTTAAGGTGACGAAGGTCCTGCACATGGACAAACAATTCACAAGTTGGTTGGTTTATAATTATGTTGTTTTATAATACTTGAACTCATTTGAATCAAAACCTTGTACTTTTAAACAGAGGAATCGTATTAAATGAATTTGTTTTATGATTGAGTCTTATTAATGTTCTTCGTGGGTTTAAAACTCCTTACCCTTTGATAATGCATTTAGGATATACCGATAACCCATACACCATTGGACCAAAACAATCTGGTTCTAAGTAAATTTTTATTACCTGCCGCATCGCGCGGGTATACTGACTAGTAGAATATAGAGTGAATTAGACTTTCATCCTTGTGATTTGTTAAAATTCTTCATTCTTATGAAAATAACGAATTTCATCCTTATTGTTTATAGTTCATAGTTGCTTTTGTTTTTAGCGTAACTTACAGGTTTTATTGATGTGATTAATTTAGGTTTCGTAGCAATACTTGTCTTTTTTTCTTTTATAGATTCAATGTATCTTATAAAGACGAAAAACTTAATTTACTCTAAAATATAACGAATGGAAATGTGTATCTAATAAAATGTATATCTAATCATCAAGAAATGGGTAATCAGTGTATCCAACGATTGGATCATCGGTATAAAATGTGCTTCTATCGTACTTATTTAGCCGAGCTTTGAGCCTAAGCCTTCGAGGTAAGTCGGGATTGGCCAAGAACGCTCGTCCAAAAGCTACGAGATCCGCACCCCCGTTTTCAACCACACGATTCGCTTCATCTCGATCGTGGTACCCGCCCGCAACGATGAAAGTACCCGCAAACGCCTTTCGCATCGATGCCAAAGTGTTCTGAGTCTCCCCCGTTTCGAACTGAGTCACCATCCGTGGCTCGATCACATGACAATAAGCGATCCCGAGTCGACTCAGCGACTCGGCCATGAAAACCCCGAGAGAGTGAGGGTCCGAGTCGCTGCAATCGTTGTAGTCGGCGAACGGAGACAACCTCATCCCGACTCGCTCGGACCCGATCTCGTTGGAGACTGCTTCAACGATTTCAAGCGGAAACCGGCAGCGGTTTTCGAGACTTCCGCCGTATCGGTCGGTCCGGTCGTTTACTTGGTCTTTCATGAATTGGTCAATTAAGTACCCGTTTGCTCCGTGGATCTCGACACCGTCGAAACCGGCTTCGATTGCGTTTCTTGCGGCGGCTCGGAAGTCGTTTACGACGAGGGAGATTTCTTCGATGGTTAATCTATGTGGAGGTGAATACTGAGCGCTTTCATCTCTAGAACCACCACCGATAAACAAGTTTGTAGAAATTGGTTTATCGGTGCTGGAGATCGGAGACCGACCGTCGGGCTGATAACCTAGACGTCGGTAAACGAAAGAAAAAACCGGATCCGGATTAGTTGCCGCTTATATATCAACTTGTACAATTGTGATTAAAGAAACAATACGAGACACTGTTGTGATGTATTGTGCATCGGATTAATTTGTTTTGGTTGTTGGAGTCGGACCGGCTCGGGCCGAACCGGGCTTTTGCCCGACTCAGACCGGTCCATGAACGGAGCTTGCTTGGGATTCACGGTGGCATGTGCCACCGTATTATTTGTCCGACGAGAGGTAAAAAAAATTTAATTTTAAGGTACAACCGTGTCATTTTGAAGGGTGCCACCGTATTATTTTCGAAACTTAAAAGGGGTGCACAAAAAACTCAAAAACTCTCTCGAAATCAACCAAAAAACTTGAAATTTCTCTCAAAATCAACCAAAAAACCGATAAGTTCTTTTAAAATCAACCAAAAAACCGAAAACTCGAAATCAGCAAAAAAACTGAAAAACTCTTTTGCAATCAAATCAAAAAACCCAAAAATTTCTCTCGATTTAACAAAAANACAAATATTTTGAAATCAACAAAAAATTTAATCATATGATGTCACTGTTTGTAAAATGTTCTGGCTCCGTCCCTGGACCGGTCCGGACTGAAACGGGTTTTGCGCGACTTGGACTGGTTCGGGTCCAAGTCAGGCACGGATTTTGCCAGGCCCGGACCCGTTGGTCCATCCACATCTTTACTTACTAGTGTTGGATACTCTGCCAGAATGCCAAAGTTGGCAAAAAAAAATTCCGCCATTGTTATGAACACCATCAACAATGGGCTTCCAAGCTTCTACATGCTCTTTCTTCCAAATCCCAGGTGTGTTTGGTAGTCTTGTAACATTAAAAACAAGATTTAAAATCATGATTTTAGTAGCAGGATATATA
>LUCG01167300.1:0-10464 GCA_001633085.1 Carthamus tinctorius
GGTGGTGGTAAAGCTGATGTGACGCTGATGTGGCAGCTGGTATTGAGTGGTATGAGTGGTATGGCTGTGGATGGCCTTAGAAAACTTTTGAAAACATCAATATGAACCAAAGACGTTTTCTCATTTTTCATTTTCCTTGAAATTTTTTCCTAGAAAACTGGAAAATTTCCACAACCAAACGCACTCTAAAAATTTTTAAATAATTACGAAAAATATAAAAATATTTAACTTTAGAAAACTTTTAGAAAACAATTGATCAAGTGAGAGAAATGGGTTTCATACATTTCAACCATTGTGATTGATTAAACTAAAAGCACCTCTAATTTTATGAAATAAAGAAAATGAAAAATGTGATTATTTCGAGCAGTGTTTTGCTTTGCAATTTTCCAAAACCACCTCTAAAATGAAGTAGGAGAGGAAATAGTTTTTTCTTCGCCTAAGGAAAACACCCACATCATTATTGCACAGGACAGAACACAATAGCTGTTCAATGTTTGGTAACACATAACAGACATGTATAGAATAGGACAGAACATGATAGTTGTTCAATGTTTGGTAACACATAACTAAACTAGAGAGAACATAATTGATTAAATGATCAATTTACCCCCGATAAACAGTTAACCTAATCATATACAAATCGGAAATAGTTAACCAAATCAGAAACAAAGATATCGAAGAAAATCAGAAACAAAGATACTGAAGAAAAATCAGAACCAAATCAATTACACAAAAACATACATTGAAGAAAAATCAGAAGCATATATTGATGAATGTCCAGAAACATGTATTGAAGAAAAATCAGAAGCATATAATGAAGAGAAATCAGAAGCATATTCAGAAACATACATCAAATTACAGAAGCACACATCGAATTTAGTAATCAATTTGAGAAGAAAAATCGATTTTGAGAGTGATTTGAGAAAGGAGTCGATTTTTAGGACTCTTCTATTTGGAAGTATTGATTTGGAGCTTTCGAGTAAATCGAGTAAATCCTAAAATAAAAGCTTGAAGATGGAGCTGCGATAGAGATGGAACTATGGAAGTCTCGATGAAGATGGAAGTCGTATGGAAGCAGGTATTAGGTTAGAAAAAGGGGTATTTTGGTAATTATATATAGCATGTTGTAGTTTGTTCCACCTTTTTTGGTGGAACACGCGTGTTCTACTTATATTCAGGTTAGTTCTGTCATGTTCCACTTTTAGTAACACCAAACACAGGACACAACCATTTGTTCCTGTCCGTTCTGTCTTGTTTCAGCTACCAAAGGCATCCTACAAGTGACACCACCAATACGAGAACTTTGAGAATAAATATTTAAAAAGAATAATATTATTTTAATAATTCTTAGAATATTTTTATATTATAATTAATGTTGGATTTTTTAAAAGAAAGAATCTATTAAAGATGATTGTATTTTTATATAGATATTTTAAATTTTAGTTATTAATTTTGAGGGAAAAATTGAGCAACAATATACGTAAAATTTAGTTGAAATATTGTTATATTTAAAGAAATTAAATATTTTATAATATAGTTTGTCATGCAATCTCTATGATACACACGAACACTAAAAAAATATAGAAACTATTTTTATAGATCTTTAATTTTTAATTCAGAGAAATTTTAGGTAATTTATTAGAATTATACCTTTCTTATCATGTACAATTAAGTAGACCTGGTATAAAATGACCATTTTACTAAATTGGAAAGGCTGAGTACAAACAAAATATGGTTAAATTCAGAGAAATTTTAGGTAATTTATTAGAAGTGTACTTGTAAATTAATTTCTTATCAAATACAAGTATATGGACTTGGTACAAAATGACCATTTTATTAAATTCCAAGTACTATACAACAAAAAGATGATTTAAATTTAAGAGTTAGTTTATTAAGTAAGAAATAAGTTTATAATTAGTAAGTAAATTTTTAGCCAAGATCTAGTTAATTGTAAAGATTACATGATATGGGTGAGTCTGGTTTTAGTTTAAAATAAAAAAAGGTGGGTCTGTGGCATGGATAGACCCAGGTGATACCCACTGCCACCCTCCTCCCTCCTCTACACTCCCCCAATTATAAATACTAACGCCCTGCCTCCTCTTCCCCACCTTCAACAATACTTTTTCTCTTTCAAATTTCTTTCCAGATCTCTTTTTTCCGACCTTTACTTTGAAATTCAATGGCTACAACCTCCTCACCTTTCACCTACCTTGATGAAAAATGGAAGCTCACCAAAAAAGAAACCACCACCCCTTCTTCTTCTTCTTCTCACCGCCGATGTGCTTTCACCAGAAAATGTGCTCGTCTCGTCAAGGAACAAAGGGCCAGATTCTACATCATGAGACGATGTGTCACCATGCTCATCTGCTGGCGTGATTACGGTGACTCTTAAGAATTAATTAATCTCATTCTCAATCTCAATCTCTTTCTTTCCTTCCGAGCCTGATTTTTCTAAGAATGAGGAGAAGTTAAGTTGTACATAGATTTTGGTACATAGATTTTTTCATCTCTCTTTTTTGTTTCCTAATTTTTGGATGGTGTAATTGATTGATCAATCGAAATGAGAATTGTGGATCCACCTCATTTAATTTTAATTTTAATTTTAATTATGGGTGTTTTGAGCTTTGATGATGATGATGATTCTAACCTAAGTGATGGGTTTTCTGAACTCTTTCTAGAGAGAGAGAGAGAAAGTGTTCAAGTGTGTCTGTATGTGTGTGAGAGAGAGAGAGAGAAATTAGAGATTCCCCATTCAAACCATAGAGAGCAGGTGCAGCACTGTGATCCAGTCCAGTGTGCTCGCCTGACACACATCTTTATTTAATTCAACTAAATTAAATTAAATTCTCTCTTTAAATATCAACTGGAAGTGAGTCGTAAAAATTATATTAATAAAATAAATAAACATATTTTATAAATTTCATAATTTACGGAACGGTTTTGGTGTGCCCTCAAAAGATTCCGTTTCTTTCCACCCTTTTACTATACATACCGTTATTTTTGTTTCTGTTTATTAAATCATTATATTAAATTATTTTGTTAGTTTAAACAATGATTAAAAAAATATTATGTTTTTCATTAGTTAATTTTTGTAAATAAATTGTAATCCAAGTAAAAAAGAGGACCACATCCGATTGGCGGTTGTGTAATTCCTAAGGGGATGGATAGGAAGGATGTATATATGTATATCTATCTTTGACTAGAAATTGGACCACTTTGACTTTTTAATTGGGGTGATTTCATTTTACCCCCTGGGTTAAAAACTAGGGGCAATATCAAAGTTGTTACGGGTAATTCAGATTCTACGGTCCATATTCCACCATTTACATTTCACTTTTTTACTTTTGTGACAATTTTGGGAAAAACAAGTTTGTCTTTTTCTCTACCAAAATTTCATCTTTACGTTATTTGGGGCAACAACCAGTTGTATTCTTTGTTTTTCACCATCCCCCCCTTTTTTTTTCTTCACAAACTTTATAAAACATTTACTTATTTCCGTTTTTAATTATATATTATCAAATGAAAAATAATGAGAAAACGGATAAAACTTAACGTTGCTTGTAAATTCCATAGTTATTTACAAATCGCTTCTAACGTCGTCTTAGTCAAGTTGTTGATGGGTGAACGTGCAAACGGTCTATATTTGAGTTGATACGGACTTAATAGAATGACGGACCTACGCAGGGACGGACCTAATTTTTTTTTTCAAACGGTGGCACGATAATTTGACTATAAGAAACGTAACGTATGCAAAAATATTTTTCTCTAAAGTTATATTGGTCTAGTGGTTAGTCCCTTGCTTTTCAAGTGTAAAGTCTCAAGCTCAAGCCTTGATGCAAACAATTATAACAAGACTCCAACCCAATACCTTAAGTTTGAAAAGTAAGGAAATTTTCAATTCTACAAAAAGAACTTGTGTTTTAATTGCAGTTTAAAAAAAAAATAAATATATATATATATAGGGGCGCAGACAAAGTAATACGGTGGCACCTTTTGGAACCTGTAATTTTTTACACTACGACGGAGAAATGAAATGGTGGCGCGTGCCATCGTAGCCACAAGGCTAGGTCTGCCCATGGACCTAGGAACATGCATTTCCAACAGTAGTATCGTTTAAAAGTATCAGTCTATTTAGTAACTATGTAAATATTATCTGGTTTACGACGAGAACTGTTTTTTATACAAAAAGTGAAGTTTTTTTTTGAAGGGTGTTCGGGTCAAAGGTCGACTAATCTCCGGCAATTTTGGGGGAGCTAAACATGGCCCCATTTAAATGTCCCCAGACATGTGCACGGAAAGGCTCGAACCCAATTAGGATGCTATGAACCCCCGAACGATTACCAATCTGCCACAACGCTGGAAGACTATAAAAAGTGAAGTTGGTTAGCACATATGAAGTAATTTAAAAATGATGGTGAAATAGAGGGAGTAAAATGGGATGTTGGTAATGGTTAAGGGGCGAAAGTGGAGAGAAGTGAAAATGAGTAAATATCGTTTGTCGTTTGTATGTGAATTATTTGTTCCAGCTGGATTGTTACAGCAGTTTTGAGGAGTTGGAGTGGATCTGACTTTTCGCTGATAACCACAATTTTTTTGGAAATCAAACTAGTACAATTTTAATACCAAACTTTTCAACTATCACGGATCAGAATGTTTCTTTACATCAAAATTGCATTCTGCTCCCCAACTTTTATTTTACTGCAGATTTCACCCTCTTGTTTTAATAATATTTCACAATAGGTTCTTACTTCATCTGCAAACCACAACAGGTTTTTATTTTCTTTACTAAATCTAGCCTTCAATATTTGCCTATTTGGTCACAATTTGTTTAATTTAAATTTTTTATCACAAACTTCTTTTTTTTTTTTTGATAAAGAGACCAAGCTTATTCTATTAGAAATTGGAATGAGTCATAAGAAAAACTATAATATTAGTAGGCTCAATCTCTTTTATAATATAACAAGTGATTCTTAAAAAAGTATTCTTGCATGATATGTCTTGAAAAATGGTTAAAGGGTCTTCAGTGTGTTAGAGTTGCTTTGCTTCTCAATAAGTGCATGCTTTTGTTGACATTTGGAAAGAATTACCATAGTCAATGATATGGAGATCTAAGGATCATAATCATAATCATTAGATTTGATAAGATCAAAAGGGACCCCAAAGTAGAAGAGGTCCAATCAATATGGTTCTAGATTAAGGCATGCTTTATAAAGTGAAAGCATGCTATTCTAATGAAATCCTTGGTCTTCATTTCTAATGGTATAATTAAAAATGTCGTTTATGAGATAATTCCAACAGGGTTAGGTCCCACTTGAGAATTGACAAGTAAACAGTGAGATGCCAACGAAAATATTTGGATATTTTAAATCATTTCCCATTAGAAGCCGCAATTCATATGTGAGAGTGAGATTAAAAGTGATAAAAGATCCTTATCATTTCTAACGCTTCTCACCATAACGTTTATTTTACATGATCTTTCGTCAATTGTAATAATGGCGTGTGTGTATGTGTGTATAGTTTCGCTTATTCAAATCAAATTTTAGTTGGTTTTACGGTGGTAGCTGTAATTTCAAATGAACATTTGTTTTTTACCATTGGTTTTGAAAAATCATCACGTGTATGTGTACTTTGCAAAAAACAAAATATATTTGTCTATCAGAACCAACATTCAGTATGTTCTATCTCTTTATTCTTTTATGTGTAGTTTGCTTTCCTTGTATTGTCAAATTCAAATTCAAAGAAAATTTGTAGATGAAAGCGTTAAACCTTCAAGAAAAGAACGACGAGAAGTTGGGTTTAAAGGATTTTTTATAGTCTAAAGTTGTGGATAAATTGACACTAAATAGGTGAAGTTGATGTTCCACGAGTTATCATGAAGTTATTATCTCTTAAAATTAAAAATAGGTATCCATAAAAATAATTTCTTAAACAGAAATGTTAATATATTTGGAAATACCGCGTAAAATACGCGGAATCAAAACCGAGCATCAAGAATATGCGAGCAACGTTAATGCTATGCATTCAACACTTTATTATACAAGTCCTTAAGTACACTATATAGCTTATCATGGGTTTGTAAGGTGTTTCCCTTGGCTTTTGATCATGGGTTCGAGTCCATTTGTGAACAAAAGGTGTGGTTTAAGAGTAGGTTAGATTAGGAGTAGGTGTTCTGCTGTTTAAAAAAACTATCATATTAATTAAACACGCTAAAACTTCATTAATGTGGTCTCAAAATCCCTTCATTTCATGCCATTACAATGCTAATAAGTTATAGGACACTAAAGAACATTGATTACATAATAAACATGAGTTTATCATTTGAATTCCATTCTATTCTACTTTACTCTGTTTCACTTTATGAGTACACTATATAGCTTCCCTATTTATATGCTTCAAATCTTGTATTTTTCCCCCTCACAACTCTTTCTTTCATCTTGCGGACAAATAACGAAAAGGATTTATCATTGGGAAACCTGATTTTGCGTATAACATATACATGACAAATAGTTCTTGACTACTTGAATCAAGCCCTTGGACATGGTGAGAATTGGCGGGTACCTGGTTGAATTTTATGGAACTGGTCTTGGTTTCGAAACCAGAACCCTTATATCTCTTCTTTATATTTTGAAACTGTTCCCGGTTCCGATATCGGGTAACCAACATCAATTTTTTAATTAAATTTTAACATTTCATACATAACATGTAGCTTTAGGTTTATTATAAAGCACCAACTCAAAGTAATAAATAAAACAAATAGTAGAAATTTATCCGATAACATCAAAACATTAATTATTACATAAATAAATTAGAAACTTTACGTAAAGTCATGAACACCTAACAAATAAAACACTTGGATCAAAAGGAATAAAACACGTAACTTTGACATATACCGCCTTTTATAACTTTCAATAACCAATACCAAGAATTTAATATTTATAAAACATCCAAAATGCAACCAAATTCCATATTTATAAAACATCATTTTATTAATTGTCACAACAATAAATAAATCAGAAGATTACCTCAAGAAGAAAATGAACTGATGTTAATAAATGTCTCATCTAGGTATAATATACAAATAACTTTTATTAAAAAATAGTGGGTAACCATCAATTCCGGTTATAGGTACCCAGCTGGTAACGGTTCAAAAAAAATGAAACCAATCTTAATAGGTTCTGTATTTTAGGAACTAGAACCAACAGTTCCAGTTCCAAAAGCGCGTATCCGATTTTGATGCTCACCCTTACCTTGAGGTTTGCTTTATTGTCTACTAGTCCTTCAACATTCACTTTCACGACCACACATTTGGTCCCCGAACGTTGGATGATATGTTATTTGGGCCGTTAGATATGGTTACAGTTTTTGTAATTATTCTTTATGCATGGTAAAGAAAAAAAATCTACCGATTGAATACTTAAACTTTAATTTACAGGGTTTTTTTATACCGACAATATTACTTTATTACAATTGAATTACGACTATGTATGTTTAGTAATGGTTTGTCCTATGATTTATAAACAATCACAATTTTGATTCAGTGCATGGTATATATGTCTTTTGGGTTTGAATTTAAAATGTTATGCATTTCCAATATGTTATTACAAAAAATGACATTAGTTGACACTAAGGTTGTGTTTGGCAAAACAATGAGTTTGGGTTTTTTAAAACGATCAAAACAAATATGAGTTGACAAGTGTGAATGCATTTGATTCAACAAAACAATCGAGTTTGAACTTGAATTTGGCGGAAGCGGTTTTAAACAAAACACGATTAAAACATAAAACCCCAAAGGACGATCTAGTTACTCTCAGTGGTATAACAACATGAATCTAAAAAGAAGGTTTAAACAATTACTTTGGTTGCTCAAGTGTTAGTCCACCCGTAAGAATACCAAAGACTTCTAGCTAGAAGCAAGTCCGAAACAATCACGAACTGGATTGTGTGAGCTTGATCGATTGAACAAAACCGAACTGTTTTTGTTCCTTGTGAATTCGACCAAAAGAGGAGAGAAAAAGGGAAGAGTAATTTTTAGAACTGATCTACACTTAAAGTTGTTAATACTTATCATATATATATAAAATTTGGTTCAATCTAATTTTGGATAGGATCAACCAAATCAATATAATCTATATATATAAAATCGATATTCACACACACACACACACACACACATATATATATATATATGGTATTAGGTTTAAATGAGAAGTGCTAAAAAAAATGAGAAGTAGAGAAGTGATCTCAACCACTCATCCGGTCAATAAAGGTGGTTTTCACCGTGGTCCACCTTTTAATAATCTCTACTCTTCCATGAATCGCGTCAATCCTCCGTGATTGCGTCCACCGTAACCGGTCAAAGCCGCCTTTATTAACCGGATGAGTGGTGGAGATCACTTCTCTACTTCTCATTTTTTTTAGCACTTCTCATTTGAACCCAGCTCTCTCTTTCTCTCTCTCTCTCTATATATATATATACACACACACACATACATGCATATATTGATTTTAATTAAATAAATAAAAATTTAAATGACTTAAACTAAAATCATTTAAACTATTTTCGAATAAATTAATCTTATATATTTATTAACTAACAAATATATATTGCTTGATCAATTATAAATCACCTGATAAACTTTTTATTCAAAAAGTGTAAGTTAGAACTTAAACTCTTCAAATGGGGTTGCAATACTATTAGATTTGTAGATACTCACAGATGTAACCCTTTAAATGTCTTATGACGTTGGATATAACATTATTGTATTGTTATATACACATGTATTCCTAACATTTAGAATGATAGTTTATCGTTAAAGTACACAAAATGTTCTTAAAAAACAAGAATGATTGTGGAGAGAAAAAAAGGGGGTGGGGGTCCTATGTTGCTCTCCCACCTTCACTCAAGTTTCATCATATCTACCTCAAAATCATGGCCAACGGGTTCTTTGTACTTAGATAATATGGTTTTATACTCCTAGAAATATCCAATTCTTTTCTCAATTTTTAATTTTCACAAGTCTTTGACGTAATCATGAACGTTAAAAATAAATATAGTTTCTAAGTCAAAGGAAAATCTGAAGATAAAAAAAAACCTGAAGAACATTTTATAGCTTTCGTCTAGATTGTATACACTTGTATATAGAAGTAATTCAAAATATGCACATATGCATAAAAACCAAAAAGCAAGTAATTACTTCTATACACAAGTAAATATAGTCTAAATGAATAGTTATAGGAACCTTCATAAGTTTTATGTTTTTTTTAAGATTTCTCCTTAAACATTCCTCTCTCTCTATATATAATTAATCATATAAAAATGGTCTGAAAAGAGAAACTACAAAAACCCATTATGGAAACTGAATGTTACAATTTTTAATTCTTAGACACTTTTTAGAAAATTATAATATATGTATATGTGTATAACCACAAGATAAATTGAGAAGTGCTAACAAAATGTAAAGTAGAATAATGATCATAGCTTTTTATACGATTAAGATCAAATTTGGTTGGTCAAACTTTGCAGGTTTGACTGATTTAAATTCGAGGTCATGCCAAAAATAGAGGGGTAATTGTTACAAATAAGCCTAAAACGGGTTCATATATAAACATGTGTAATTCGTATACGAACTGTACTTTCATATATGAACTTGTATAATTCACATATTAACCATTTTAACTAATTCATATACGAACTATACGTGCAAATATAAACTTGTGCAATTCACATATTAACTATTTTTAACTGATTCATAGATACGTTCATATACGAATTTATGTAATTCACATATTAAATATTTTAACTATTTCATACATGAACCCGTGTAATTCATATATACATTCATATATGAACATATGTAATTCACATATTAACAATTTATATATGAATTATACGTTCATACATGAATCTGTTGAATTCACTTATTAACTATTTTTAACTTATTCATATACGAATTCATACGTTAATCTATGTTAATCACGAAATTGATATATGAACTTGTTTGTCATCTATTTGTTAAAGTTATGAAACTACTCTTCTCAGTCTTCTGTCTTCTACAACCTATGGTAGGGGTGAGCATTGCCGTAAAAACCGGCCCGAACAGGAACCGAACCGGCACCGGCACTGGAACCGGTATTACCTATACGGTCCGGTTCTCGGTCCTAGAAATCGGTCATTTCCGGTTCCGGTTCCAAACCGGGTTCGGTGCTAAATATACGGGTAAAAAACCGGGACCGGCCCGAAAGTTTAGGAGACAATTTAATATTCCTATTATAATTAAAAACATTGTAATTCTAACTATGTTATTCAATAAGTCCGACAAAGAACACTTAGAAAAACATCGGCCATTAAAAAATCCATCAAAAAACGGCCATAAAAAACCAATCGATCATCACCATACTAACTATATAAATAGTTGTCGTTCTCGTATAAATTTCTATGTCTCATATATATATATATATATTGTG
>LUCG01167361.1:0-10678 GCA_001633085.1 Carthamus tinctorius
GATGAGTGGCTGAGATTGCTCCTCACGTTCTCTTAAAAAGTTATGTTTCTCGCATGAACCTTTTTCTCTTTCTCTCTATACATATATATATATATAGAGAGAGAGAGAGAGAAAGAAAGGTTCAAACGAGAAACATAACTTTTTAAGAGAACGTGAGAAGCAATCTCAGCCNTCGGTTTTGACCGTGGTCCCCCATTTAATAATCTCTATCCTCCCATGAATCGCGCCAATCCACCGTGATCACGTCCACCGTAACCCAAGATGTGTGACTGATATTGCTTCTCGTTTTTTCTTAAATTGACATGCTTCTCGTATGAATCTCCCTCCTCTGTATATGTATTACACATCAAGTACCTATATATTATTGGTGCGCACATGCAAATTATAGTTTGACGTATTCATTATGTTTTTCCTAAAGACATCGTATAAAAATATATTGCACGCATTTTAAAAGCTATATAAATTTGATAACCAATCGAAAACTCTTATCACTCTTTTAAATTCTAAAACCATGTAACAAAAGGAGTAAATTTAGGATGCAATTTATCGACTTCATAATTGAAATATATTACATTGTATTATAGGATACTTCTAATAAATACTAAGAGAAGATATATAAAGTAATACTCAAATAATATTTACTATGAATAGTATGCTTTTATCAAGATTAAATTCTTCATGTCCGAACGAACAATATAATTCAAAGGTTTCGGTCATTATCAAGGTTCTAAATGGCGTGAGGCGTGGCGTGGCGGCGAGGCCAAGCCTTAAGCCTTAGGAGTCATGGTGTTTCCAAGGCAAGATTTATGACGTCAAATTTCTCGTTCATATAAAATATTATATATAATAAGAACATATGTTTTGTCCTGTCATTCAATGGGTTAATAGTAATAAGCAAGTTAAAATTAGGTTATATATTAAAAACTAGCAAATAAAACCTTAAAAACGTAAAAAAAAAATATCAAATATCACATTAGGAGAAGTACGCAGTAGGCCAAGGCGTGCCACGAGCTTACCGTGACGTGAAACACAAGCCTTGAAGCCATGGCGCGCCATGGCAGCTACATGGTGGGTTTTTTAGAACAGTGGTCATTGTAGAAATATTTATGGGGTGTACCATGAAATAGGAGATCTATATGTAAGTCCAATATAAGGATGTGACGGGACAAAAAAACAAAATAAATAAAATAGGATACATCCATACAGAGGGTTGAAATTTGTGTGGTGTCTAAAAGCTTCACTTGGTGCTTCTGCTTGAAATGTTTCTCCTAATGCAAAAAACGACATCGCGTATCGCAATGCTCGGGGCCCATATCTGAATTATTTGCAAAGAACTAGTTTGTTTGTAAGTTTGAAAGGTTAAAATTCATTGCAATTTAGTCAAACATGTTATCAGGTAGCGTTTCAAAGTCATGCTAATAGTTATATGACCGTGACGATTACAATGAACAAGATTGTGGAATATATATTGATTTAAAGTAAGATTTTCACATTTTCTAGGTTAGATGGTTTAAGGAGAATGAGGGGTTAAGTCTATTTATCCGTAATTGATGATAATTTTTATGAGTTGAACGACATTGCCTCTAACTATCGTAAGCCCTCGTAATCCTATTCCATTAGGTCAGACGTGAATTGGTAATGGCGAATAGGGTTGCTCAAAATTCCAATCAATCCAACCAACCCAACCCGAAAAAACCTATAAAAAAAAACTCAAGTCGAGGTAACAAGACACGTAGTTGATACAAAGTTAGGCAAACATGCACCTATTGAGTTGAAAATGGGTTAGGATAATTTAAACCTAAGCTAACCGGATGAATCCAATGTCTTTTATGGTATGGATTTAATATGATTATTAAGTTATTGATTAATATATACATACACACATATTAGAAATTAGATTAACTTGTAGTTAACTATCTTCATAATATATATTACAATTTCCAACCTAATTTTTATTTTTTATTCGAATGAACCTTCAATCTTTTTTCAATTTGTTACCTTTTCTATATGCTCTCATTTTTTTCCGTTCAAACATATACGCTTAGTTATATTGTAAAATCATATACGAAAGTTTTAACCCAGCCTACTCAACTTAACTCGCACGATTTGAGTTGGGTTAAGTTGTAGTTTTGGTTGGGTTAGGATGAATGATTTTTTTCAAACTAAATATTAGATTGAATTGTTCAAATGTTTTCAATTTATCGAACCCAACCCAAATGTCATGGCAAATTTAAATATGTGGTAAGATATCTCTGATTTGTCTATAGTTTAGTCATTGAATTTTTAAATTCATAATTAGAACCATCTAACTTTTGAAAAACTTTTATAATAACCATTCTCTTTTCAATTTTTCTAAATCATTCAACTTTAGTTGTTAAGTACAAGAAGTTTTATGAGGTCAAAATTACTCAAAATAATAAAGATTGAAAACTAAAATGATCATAACAATTTACAAGAGTTTCGTGAACAAATTATAATGAAACAAAAAGTGTTATCATTTTAGGAAAGAAAATTCAAAAAAATCAAACGAATTATTATGTTTTAAATAGTTAAATTATTAAACTATATTTTTTGAATGAAAAAATCATTAAACCTTTTCATTTTAGGGTTAATTTCATATATGTCCTTATTAAAGTTGAAAATATCATATTTACCCAACCTAATTTATAAATATCATATATATCCTTCCTAAACTATCAAAATATCATATTTACCCAAATAACAATTTTAATCAATTTTTAATTATTTTATATCAAATTTAATAATCTAAAATTATAACATTTACTAAATTGACATTTTTACCCCTATCTTAAAAACCACCCAGCACACACAAACATAATCCCTCTCTCTTCTCAATACCCTTGACTTCAATTTCTCCCCCCTCTTCTCCCCTGTTTTGAACCACCATTTCTCTCAGTCCCATTTCCTCCATTATTACACTCCCAAAAGCTTCCTTCACCTTTTCTTTTTTGAAAAGCCACCTTAATTACCAAAACCAAACCAACAAAAAACTCACAGCACCTACCAGGCTAAAAAACAGAGATCGAACTAGGGAAACAAGAACATGACAAAACACAGAAACCACAACTCACTTAACACAGACAAAACTAAACTGGGATTGCAAGGCGCAAACCCGATTCGCAGCAGCCCGAGTCGGAACCAAACAGCCATAGCAGTCAATACCAAAAGATTTCCGAACGCTTTCCGCACAACTCCACTTTCGAAGTCTTCGGTCTGTTATCTCGAAACGTCTATCGGGTTCGAAAGCCAGATTTAATTGGTAGAAATCCCAACATTTGATTTGATTTTAATTTTTTTTGACAACAGCATAATTTTATTACCAAACGACAGAACCAAATACAACCAGTTCAAGAACCAAAATCAAACGTCCGAGCTATCATCGAAATACAGTAGAAACCAAAGAAACCCTAACTAAAGAAAGTGTAATTACGGCCGACTTAGAAAATAGATTGGATGCATACGAAAACCTGGTTAATAGTTGACGAGGCAGATTAGTACCTTTTGAACCCCCCTAATCGTTCCTTCAACCCTTATGAATGCATCCAATCTGATGAGAATCGATTATTTTGGTGGTGGTGGTCGTTGCCATCTGTGAAGCTCTAGGAATGATGGAAACAGAAGATGAAGGGAAGAAATTAGTAGCAATGCTTGCATGGAGTTCAATCTCACCGCCATTGTTAATATTATAAATCAAGTATGTGGCCACTTTGTTCAAATGGTATTGTACGAACAAATGGTGTTGTAAGTGTAGTGGATGTGGTGGTTATCACGTTAATCAAATAAACAGAAGGGTATTATAGTCATTTAAGTATTTTAAATTATTAAATTTGATTTAAATTAATTAAAAATTGATTAAAATTGGTATTTGGATAAATATGATATTTTGATAGTTTAGGAAGGATATATATGATATTTATAAATTATCTTGGGTAAATACGATATTTCCAACTTTAACAAGGGCATATATGAAATTAACCCTTCATTTTAAATGATAAAGTCTCTAATGTAACAACTCAAAATCCAATAAACAACTAAAACGTGGCATTACAACCGAAATGGTAACAAATAACAAAATACATCAAATGAACTCAAATCCTGAGCACCGGATAAACACAACCACAAATGAGATTCACTAAAAACATACCAGTGACTACAA
Source organism: Carthamus tinctorius (assembly GCA_001633085.1). Lineage (NCBI taxonomy): Eukaryota > Viridiplantae > Streptophyta > Magnoliopsida > Asterales > Asteraceae > Carthamus > Carthamus tinctorius. The sequence goes on from LUCG01167361.1 coordinate 4,178, forward strand.
ATCTTCAACATGTCTCGTCTATGACATCACCTCCTCACTTTTCCTTTGGACGAACTCCCAAATACACTTACTTGAAGATGATTTTCAGTTTTACAAAAATGAGGGTTAGACAGGATAATTTCCTTAAAAACAGTTATTGGTTTTCAGTGTTCAAAATGCATAGATTCAAATAGCAAGAAAATACCCATTCCCTTCTGGCTCAAATCACCAAACAAATACTACATGGCAATGATAGTAATCCCAATTGCATTCCTGCGTGATGAAATAATGTATGTCCCATAAGGAACTTACCCCCATACTTATGAAACAAATTCATGGCAAGTGGTATTACTACCTCAAGATACCCTACCATGCCATATATCTCTACACACACGACATAATGCACATAAAGCCCATTTATCAAAGATAACGTAATATGACAAGTTTGCACATGTAATTAATAACATTGCAAACCATAATCAATATGCAAATATTTTTAAAACAATCCAAAGTTGCGAATATAAAGAAAGAGGGAACTCGCCTGTCGTCCACGCTTAAGCCATACACCTCGAGCTACGAGTGTCCAAGCCGAACACTTAATCACACGACACACGAGGGTATTAAACCACTTGAATGACCCCAAAAAACACGCCTTAAGACCCCTAAGACCACCCCCAATTGATATCTCAATCCTAGCCCCAAACAGTAGGTGGGAAACGATCATAACGCTTGGAGCGACCAAACCCGCGCCAATACCCGTGCCAAAAACCCTCGCCAACAATCCAAACCTGTGCCATAACCTGCACGAAGCACTCTTTCAGCTCTGCATGAACTTTTAGCCCAAAACTCATCCTTTATCACTCCCAATCTTCCCCAAATTGACTTTATGCCTCCAAATTGAGACAATCAAATTATCAAAGTTCTAAATCTCTCCCAACAATTTCCAAACCTTAAAACATCATTTAATCCATAGAAATTCATCTAATAAAATACCATCTTCTACACAAAACCCAACAAATGGGTATTTTTTTTGAAGATGAGCACTATCTACAACGACCCAAATCCCACATTAATATAATAATAAGAACCCAGTGATCTAACGCAGCGGAAAAATCATAAGTATCATAACTTGGCTTTAATGCCTAAAACAACAATTCAAAAGTAGCATAGACTAGGGTAGTGTCAGTGGAACAACCCTACACTCTGAGATAAGGTTAACACTAAAGACCATATAACTACGAGTTCAATCTCATCTCTTGACTAGCCTTGAACCTTCTCCTTGCCCTTCGAGGATCCCTTACTACGAACTCCCCCTGAAAATGTTTTTAGAAAGAAAAGGTTTGAAAGCGAGGGTTAGACCATAAGGTCTAGTGAATTCCCTCAAAATAATTTAAAACACATTCGGCTCGCTAGCCTAGATACAAACAATTAAATAATCTGTGGTGCATTGTGGACTTAAACAGTACAATGGGTCACACGGAATACATTTGTGCCCCAAATGCCCTTTAGGGTCACCCAAAGCAGATTCGGACCCCAGGCTATCGCCCTTCAGGGGTCACACGTCAGAGACATGCCTTAGGCTACTATCTCACTCCCAAGAAACGTGCACCGAACCTTGATACCCCAAGTACACTACGCAACACACCATCATACAACCACATATTCAGTATAAGCATGGTCATAATTTGCGTTTAAAAGAACACGGTTTATCAAATGTAGACAGTTCACAAACATTTCCAGATTTATCAAAAGAATTTGGCAAGGGAACTCACCTTAGCCTAGTCAATTCACACAGCTGTCACACGCTTTCGACTTGGCAACTCTATCTATAAAATTAGTAATTCAAGCTTAGAAACTGTCTAACCCATAACAATGTTTTTCCTAGGCAGACTTAGCACGGGGGACCGCCCTTGCGGGGTCTCAAGGGGCAGCGCCCCTGGAGAAAATATTTCTTATATAGAAAGGATCATAATCCCGAGTCGGATTTCACTAATCCGAGTCAGGTTCTCAATGGGTCGGATTTTGGAATAGTCCGAGTCAGACTCCTAATTTCCGAGTCGAATTCTTACCCAAGTCTGAGTTTAAGGCTGAACCCGAGTAGGATTTCATCCAATATCCGAGTCGGATTTCATCCAATATCCCAGTCGGATTTCATGGCCAAAATGGAGTCGGATTTCCCCACCTAAATCTGAGTCGGATTTCGGTATAAAAATCTGAGTCGGATTTCCCAATTTCGAGGAGATCGGAATTTTACCCAGAGTCGGGATTTTGAATACAAGAACCCAAATTAGCCCAAACATCCAAAAAAAATTACTGAAAGTCAATCCTATAATGGGTTTCTAATGTATCATGACAAGGATATAATCATAGATTACGAATTCTTATCCAAAAGAAGATCCAACAATTGAGAACGTTGATGATGATGATGATGATGATGAAAGTTTTTCCTCTTCTGCCTCCTGACTCTCAAACACACACACTGCACCTTACAAAATTTACCCTAATTGGCAAAAAGTTGCCCTAATCGCTTATATATACCCTGGGCTTAAACCCATGATCTCAATCATCCATTACCCAAAATAGCCTAAGCCCAAACCTCTTTTAAGTTTCAATAAATGACATAGTTGGCCCCTAAACTTTACTATATTTAATTAAATTGGTAAATTCATCAACCTCGGTTATTGCACTATCAATGGTTTTTATTGATTTTAAGTGCAAAACATACGGGAAATGGAATCAAATCGAAATTAGACCACCAAAGACCAAAACTCGCTAGTCTCTAATACCCAAAATATGGTTCCTTCACCAAAAATCTATATTTTCCAAGAACCAAAGGATTGAGATTCGTACCTGAGATGCAGATTTCACCTAAGATTTCAGATTTCTTGAAAAGAAAACCCTCTTCTTCCTTCTCTGCTGCTCTCAAAGACGCACGTGCAGGCAAGCGCACATGCGCATGCGCGCGCACGCACGCACACACACACACACACACATATTTACGTTATTTCTCCCAAATCTGAAAAATGAGGGTTCTCACCCAATTTTTAGCCATCAACCTAAGGGCCAAGTGGAAAAGTGTTTAAGGCCCAATTCCACATACTAGGCCCTGAAAGTTAAGTCCAAGCCAACATTAAACTTAAAGTTTAGATTAGAGATTGATTAACATATTCTCGATTATTACATCTAAACTATTTTTTGAATGAAAAAACCTACTTTCTTGTTTTGAATAAATAAATCATTTAACTTTTAAAAAGTGGTTAATTACATCCTTGTAACAAAAATAAAAAAATTATCGATAACCGACTAAGAAGGGTTTAAAGTAAAAATATGACTATGTCGGTTTAAATTAAAAGAATGTAAGTAGCAAACTTTTAAAATTTTGATAATTTATTTTATTGAAAAAAATGCTTAGGAACTTACTTATTCGAAATGCCAAAATTTAAGGGTTTGTCGTTCAAAAGAGTAGTTCAATGATTTAATCATTCTAAAGAATAGTCCAATGATTTAATCATTCATAATGAGAAAGTTTAATGGTTTTCTATTTAAAAATAGTTACGAGCCTTAATTATTCAAAATATGATAGTTCGTTGGGCATTTCTGAACTTTTCTCATCATTTTGTATAATTTACACATTAGGTAACGTCGATGTTTAAATATGAAAATTATAATTTACACATTTTGTATAATTTACCTAAGTATCTAGTAAAATGATTCTTTCTAATATTGTAATAATCTGTCTAATAGGTTGATCTTTTTCAAGCTAATCTGGTTAACTATATTTGGTTGTTAACCTACGGCTTAATAATGAAGGACAGAAAAATATTAACTAATTACAATAGAAATAATATTTTTTTTAAAAAGTTGGCCATTCATTATATGCTATTATTTATTGGCCGTCTATTTTTTTTATCTTTTACCAAGATACAATATATTCGCTATTTCTATATTTCTATATTTGCTTATTTTTGTGCTTCAACAACTCAATGGACAATTACTTTAAGTTCAACTACTTGTTATTGCTATATATTTTTGTTTATCTATTTACGCTTTTATAGATTATTGCTATTTGCTTATATTGGTTGTTTTTATATATTTTTGTTTCTACAAACGATTTTATAATATTGTTTGATGACCTATCTATTGTTATTATAATTTATGATATGTTTCATGGTTTTGTGATTAATCAGTAAACTTTTTCCACTAAATGTATTCAATGATTTCTCTTAATGTCATGTATCATAAAATTTTAATCATGATATCTTATTCTAATAGAGCAAAAATAGGGAAAAATAAATACAAATATTTTTAAGTGCTCAAATTGCAATTCATCGAACTTGGATATTAGAGGTCTCACTAATTGTTTATTTTTATTCGATCTTCACCAATCATCTTTTCTTTCACATTTTTATTGGTCCTTAAATGAATATTTGTCTAGAAAACCTTGATAGTTTTCTCTATTATTGATCTATCATCGACTCTCACAATTACTCCCTCAACATAACTTCTATTTTTATATAAAAAAAACACACACACACACAGATATATATATNCAAACCATTATATATTTAAGATTATGGATTCTGATTTGGTACCTTTTTGTATTAGGATCAATTTATGCATTAACGTAAAACAAACAAGTAAACTATAAACTTTGTACAATAAAACCGGAAAAACTAAGAATTGTGTACCTTTCGATGAAGAGTATAACAAATTAATTGAAGATAAGCATACAGAGGCACGTGAAATACAATGTCCTTAGACAAAATTTTGTTCTTAATTGTGCTTAGTTCCGAACGTTGTATAGAGGTATTCAACTATTCAAGATAATTTTAATAGCAATTTGCATTGTCAAGTTGTCATTTTAATAATAGATAACGCATGAATTATTATTATTGTTATTATTATTATTATTATTTATAAATGTTTTCTCCATTTGTTGAATTAAGACACGTTAATTCAATTCCATCGAATTTATAATATTCTGGAGAAAGCAAGGGAGAAATAGAGAAAATATGGAAGATTTTCATGGTCTCAAAACTAAATAGAAGGAAATGTATTTATACCTTTGCTTGTCAACCAAATTCAACCATTCAAAATTGTCTAGCGGCTAATGCAAGTTTGGGCATGGGTTTACCTGCGTGGTAAGTTGCGTTGCATTTGTTTCTTTGACAAACAAACATAGATGCATGCAACCTACAGGTGGTTAAGCCCTAACTTTCACCAATAAATATAAAACATGTTCCTTAATAAAGGTTGGCAAACCCATTATTTATGAATAATGGACTTTTCTCCGTTTTGATGACTAATGCGAGTTTAGCCTTATAAACCCAAAATGGTTCTTAAGTTTTTCCTACGTGGGACTTAAATTATGTGATCAAGCATAATCGTCAACACTCGTATATTTGCAGTTATTTTAAAGCACAACATGACCGATGTCGGATGGTTGGCTAATGGTTGTCCATCATTCTTATTTAAATACGGTTGAAACTCTATAAATTACTACAATTAAGACTACCTAAATTTATCTTTTTTACTCTTTTGGGAAAAAAACTAAGATTTAATTAATTAAGTGAGATAGTAATTAACCAATAAAATATTAATTTATATATATTAAGTAATACTTCATTGATTTATATTAAATTTGTAATTAATTAAATAATATTTAAATGAAGTAACCAATTTACAAAATCACCATTCAGTTTCCACTTTATCTATTAGATTAAGTTTCATTATATAACACCATCCTTTGAGACACCCCTATCTCATTAATCCCATGATTACCAATTTACCATTGAAGAGGTAAATCAATGTATGCATTCTATGTTTCTATTAGGAGAGGCATGGTGCTCGTGGTTTGAAAATAATTTTAGAAGGAGTTGAACACAAGTCTTTATATCTACCAAGGAAAACTTATTGTAACATTCATTTTGACTGTTGTTCAACAAGGATTGATGCAATGATCATCATGACCCGTTATATTAAGTCTGAGAAACGTCATGGTGTAATGTACAATATTTGCAACACAATATTTAATTTAACTTATTTTTCTATCATCTTATTTTAATATTTAATACATAATTAAATTTAAAAAAATTATTATCATTAATTCATTGACTAATAGTAGTTAAAATAACGATTATATATACAATTTCATATGACATAAAGATTTACTATCATATATGACAAACATCATCACTTTCAAGGTTTGAAGCTTGGATTTGTCGTCACGCCACACCTTATGTTATCTCGAATATTAACTTTAACAAAAAATAAAAAACAATGGAGTCGCTTTTTCAAAAAAAAATCTTCATATATGTCTTTGATTAGGCCATCCATAACACCAACCTTTCATGACACCTCAGCGTCACATTAGCTATTCTCCTTCTACCATCTGAATCCTCAAGTGGAGTAGCACCAACATTTCATACCCTCATACCCTCTGATTTTTTATTATTAAGAGAGAGAAAGAGGGAAGAGAGAGAGAGGCGGGTTCGACTAGGTTGTAAACGAGTCGAGCCGAGC
>LUCG01167538.1:0-10179 GCA_001633085.1 Carthamus tinctorius
TAAATAAGTTAAGTGAAGAAAATGGTTATATGTTTATATGTGTGTAAACGTAAAAAGTTAAAACAATAATTTCAATTGTTGTTCAATTAAACATAATAAACATATATATATATGTAAAATATAGCGGAACCGGTTCCGGCGGGTACCCGGCGGTTAGCGGTTCCAAAAAAATGAGAACCGGAACCGGAACCGGTCCCGATCGGTTCCGTATTTTAGGAACCGGAACCGGAACCACTCACATCGGTTCCGGTTCCGGAACCGGCGGTTCCAACGCGGTTCCGGTTCCAAATACGGGTACCCGGTTCCGATGCTCACCCCTATTTATCACCAATTAGGGGTGATGTCCTTGATATTTACAATGTAGATCGTACGATTACAGTGATTAGAAATAACAGTTGTGAATATGAATACGAGAGAATAGAATTTGTTTGCAGAGTAACTTGTTCCCCCTTCTTCTGCCATGCCTTCGTCTTTTTATAGCTGATTCAAGTCATGACCGTTGCTCAATAATGGTTCATTAAAGTAACGGTTGTAACCGTCGCTAGAATTTTGGTTGTAACGGTNTGAAGACAAGATTACCGTTAGCATAATATCGTACGATATCGTACGTCTTTATACGACAATCTTGCGATGTTCGTTCGATCGTTTGGTGAAATCGTTCGAGGATACATGTGACTCATCCCAGGACCTTATCTTAATACAGGATCGTTATCCTGAAAGATATCTTATGATTTCAAGTCGTCATCGTACGATTTGTAAGTTTTTACCCAAACAATAAGTAAGTTGAATTTAAACTTAGAAGTAAATCATTTTTTAGATTAATAAATTAGTGAGATTAATTATTAAATAAGATGACACTAAAGAAAACAAAATTCTTTTCAATTGTACTAATATCAATTCCATATGCTATGCAGAACTTATATAAAAAGTGGATGATGGCAGAATCCACAATTATAGGGCTAACTATAGAAATAGAAATCAATCAGATCAATTGGCTAATTACAATAGTTTCCTAATATTGTATGATTTCAAATCTCATTCCTTAATACTCCCCCTCAAGTTGGAGTGTATATTGATCACACCCAACTTGCTCGATAATGTAGCGAACTGTTGTGAACTCAACGGCTTCGTGAACAGGTCTGCTGGTTGTTCCTTTGTGTACACATGCATGGTCTCGACTAGTCCTCTTTCAACTTTCTCAAGCACCACATGGCAGTCTATCTCTATGTGTTTTGTGCGTTCATGAAACACGGGATTGGATGCTATGTGTATTGCAGCCTGATTATCGCAAAACAACTTCACTACATGTTTGTGTTCAACATTCAAATCTTTTAGTATGCTCCATAGCCATGTTATCTCACAACATGTAGTGGCCATGGATCTATACTCTGTTTCTGCACTTGACCGTGACACAGTTCCTTGTTTCTTAGTCTTCCAAGATATAGGTGCCTTACCAAGGAAAATGCAATAACCGGTTGTTGACCTTTTTGTATCCTTACATCGTGCCCAATCTGAATCACAGAATGCTTTAAGTTCCAAAGATCCTGTAGCGGGTAGAAGGATTCCTTGTCCCGGTGTATGCTTTATGTATCTCAAGACCTTGTAGGCTGCATCCAAATGAGGTTGTCTGGGTTTATTCAAAAATTGGCTCAAAATATGTACAATGTATGTTAGTTCTGATCGTGTGATTGTCAGATATATGAGCCTCCCAACCAATCTTCGATATTGAGAAACATCTTGTAACAAAGGTCCATCTTCTTGAGTCAATGTTAAGTTGTGTTCAACCGGAACCCGAGATGGCTTAGCACCAAGAAAGCATGCATCTTCTAATACTTCGAGGGCATACTTTCTTTGACATAAAGTAATCCCTTGCTTAGATCTTGCCACTTCTATTCCGAGAAAGTATCGCAACTTTCCCATGTCCTTCAACTTAAACTGACTTGACAAGAATTGTTTAGTCTTCTCAATGTCTTCCAAGCTATTTCCCGCCAGTATAACATCGTCAACATAAACTAGCAAGGCAGTGAACCTTCCTTGAGTGTTTCAGACGAATAAAGAATAATCAGACCATGATTGCTTAAATCCAGCAACCTTAAGAGCCATGGACAACTTTAAAAACCATTGCCTTGATGCTTGTTTTAAGCCATACAATGATTTATGCAACTTACACACACGAGTCTCCCCCTTTTGTCCGAAACCCGGAGGCAATTCCATGTATACATCTTCAAAAAGATCACCATGAAGAAAAGCGTTGTTAACATCTAATTGATGAAGATGCCAACCTTGGATAGCAACGAGGCTGAGTAGAACACGGACGGTGGTTAACTTAGCCACCGGAGCAAAAGTCTCACGATAGTCGACTCCTTCAACTTGATTATAGCCTTTAGCCACCAATCGTGCCTTATATCTTTCAACAGTGCCATCGGGATTGTATTTGATTTTGTAAACCCATTTACAACCGATGGGTTTCTTATGAGTAGGAAGTGGCACCAAACTCCATGTTTTATTAGACTGAAGCGCTTGCAATTCTACGTTCATGGCCTCTCGCCACTGAGGTGATTGAATAACCTGTGAAAAACAACTCGGTTCTCTTTCGATGGTAATTTTGGCAGTGAAAGCCCTGTGGTTAGAAGAGAGGCGATCATATGATAAAACATGGGAAAGAGAATGATTTGTACCTGAATGAATGGCTTCATTCGAGGAAGAAGAAGAGACGGTGTGTGAGGGGAAAGTCGCCCCAATGTGAAAGTCCTGCAATGTAGTGGGAAGTTTGGTGGAACGAGTGGACCGTCGCGGTGGTGGTTCTGTTGATAGTGTTGAGGAAGCAGGTATATTTGGTGTCGGCGGAGATGGTGACAACGGAGAATTAGTTGTGTCTGGTAATTCTGGAGGAATGGATGGGAGGTGGTCGTTGGAAGATGTGGAAAAAGGAGACGGGGGATCCTCGTAATTTGTGGAGGTTGGGCTTTGAATATGTGGTGATTGGCTTGGAGTGTGGGGTAGAGGAGTATCCATAGAAGGGACATCATCAAGACATGATGGCTTGTGAGAAGGAGGAAATATTGTGTTAGGTGTGGATGTATCAGAAAGACTTATAGAAGGGAACTCGGTCTCCAAAAAAGTAACATCTCTAGATATTATTATTTTCTTTTCCTTTAAAGAATAAACTCTATACCCTTTCTGACCATGAGGATACCCAAGAAAGATACACTCGGTTGCACGTGGATCAAATTTGGCAGGACGTAGAGGATGCGTAGAGATGAAACAACGACAACCGAAAACACGTAAATGAGAATAATTTGGAATTTTGTGAAGTAGTTTCTCAAAAGGAGTTTTCCCTTCAAGGAGTGGTGTGGGAGTCCTGTTGATAAGATACGCAGCTGTTAAGACAGCATCTCCCCAAATTTGTTTAGGCAATTTTGTTTGAAAAAGTAGGGATCGTGCAACATTTAGCAAGTGTCTATGTTTTCGCCCAACTACGCCATTTTGTTGTGGCGTGTTCACACAACTAGTTTGATGCACAATGCCCTTGGAAGAGTAGAACTCGATGCACTTGAATTCAGGGCCATTATCACTCCTGACTATTTTCACTCTTTTTCCAAATTGATTCTCAATTAAGTTAACAAAATGAATCAACAATTTCGTGTTTCGGACTTGTATTTCATGAGATAAATCCAAGTGCATCGTGAATAATCGTCAACAATGGTTAAGAAATATTGTGCCCTCGAAATGGATGGTACATGATAACTCCCCCAAATGTCAACATGAATCAAATCGAAACAGGAATTACTAGAAGAGACACTGGGTGAAAATGGTTTTCTAGTCTGTTTAGCTAAAGGACAAACAGAAAAGTTGCTTGCAATGCAAGATTTATTGGCTAGAAACGAAAATAACCGAAAAACTTTGCTCGATGGATGGCCTAGTCTTTGATGCCATAGGTCTTGTGTTTTGCTGCTCACTACATTGCATGTTCCTTTCTTTGGCGCGTTGAGATAGTGAAGTCCCTCATTCTCAGTTCCCGTCCCAATCATCTTCCCCGACCGTAGGTCCTGTATAAAACAAATTTGCTTGAGAAATATAGTGATATAAAATGAGTCAAATGCAAGTTTGCTGATAGAAATTAGGTTAAGATGGAAATACGGGACACAAAGAACATTGTGAAGAATAAAGTTTGGGGTGAGTATGACTGTTCCTATTTGAGAAACTTGTAAAGAAGTTCCATCTGGTAGTTTCACAAAATGATTTTTCACAGATTTGGAAGAAGCAAGAGAGGCAGAATCATAGACTATATGATCGCTAGCGCACTGTCTAAGATCCATGTTGTTTGTTTACCATATCTTAAGAGTTCAAACACTTTACCTGACAGATGTTCATAATTAGGAACATTACCAAATACCAACTGAATTTGTTGAGCTTTGCTTGCTTGTATTCAACATTTCTAGCAATTGATTGTTGTCACTTTGAGCTCCAGTCGTAGACTTGATTTTGTTCAAAAATCCCATCATCTGTTTGCACTCATCGTTGGATAATGGAAAATTGCTTACTTCTTCATTTGATGAAGCTGCATGATTTACCCTTGCACGCCCTTGTCCTCCCTCCGTGTTCTTCCATCGTCGGCAATAGTCATAAGTGTGGCCTTTTCCACCACGGTAGGTACACTTTAGATGCTCCCTACAATTTTTAGTTTTATGGTTTGACATGCCACATTTCTTGCATTTCTCATCATTGTCAACATGATTCGAAGCTCGACCAAACTTCTTAACAAAGAATGTGGATGCTTGAGCTGGTGCGCCTCTTTGTTATTGGAAGCTTCTGCTTATTTTTCATGTCTCAGCGCCATAGCATAAGCCTTATTTACAGTTAGGAGTGGATCCAAACCTATTATATTGCTACGGACAGTTGCGTAGTTTTCGTTTAGACCCATCAGAAATTTCATTGTTTTCTGTGTCTCCATGTAATTCTTTATTTCAGTAGCTGTTTTCAAGTACATGCTGGAAAGCCACAAAGCGAGTCTTTCTCATCCCACAACCCCTTTATCTTTGTGAAGAATGTGGTGACAGAGGTACTCCCTTGTTCACAGTCATGTATAGATTTTCTACATGGAATAACTGAACTGTATTCGTATGAGAAAACCTTTCCTGGAGTTCAAGCCACATACCTCTTGCATCTTTACAAAGGATTACGCTTCCAGAGATCTCTTTCGACATGGCTCCCAGTAGCCAAGTCTTAACGAGTGTGTCACATCGATCTTACTGTTGTTGTTCTTCGGGGTTGTGTGTCGGCCTCTCGAGAGTTCCATCAACAACGCCTTTCTTGTTCTTGATCGTGAGTGCATAGTCATAGATTGGACCCAGTTTGTGTAGTTGTCTTCCATCAATGTCTGCGACACAAGGACAGCACCTGGTTGATCCGAATGATGCAGATAGAGAGGATGGTTTGATCTCTCCCATGGTTCAGAAATCTTCTGTGAAGCAGAATCTTTGTTTACATCTTCGGGCTTCAAAACTTCGTTTCCTCCCATGGGGTATATTTTTGGAACCTGGTTTATGAATTCTTGTTTCTTTGGTGTCTCAGAACGTGTGCTCTGATACCATAAAGAAAACAAAATTCTTTTCAATTGTACTAATATCAATTCCATATGCTGTGCATAACTTATATACAAAGTGGATGATGGCAGAATCCACAATTATAGGGCTAACTATAGAAATAGAAATCAATTAGCTAATTACAATAGTTTCCTAACATTGTATGATTTCAAATCTCATTCCTTAATATATCAATCCGATAAGCCTACATGAACTGATAATGTAAATACATTCAGATTGTTTAGGTAGGGAAATACTGAAACGGACCCATCAGACGACGACACGTGAAAATGAAAAATATTTTACTTTTTATTATCATTTTAAACGTGGGAATTTTGAAGATTTTATAACTGTATATGATTTATCGAGATATGTACCTCTTAGATAAATAAATATATGCACTGCAAAAATTAATTTGAACAATTCAAATTAAATAAGCAAATTATGTTTTTTTTAAAGATTATTAAATTAGTGAGATTTATTAAATAAATGGATACATGTCAATCAGATAAGCCTAATTGAAGTAATAAGTAATTTGAATTTAAATTTAGAAATAAATCATTTTTTTAAAGATTAATAAATTAGTGTGATTTATTAAATAAAAAAATACATTTCAATTATAAGTCTGGATCAACCGATAATATTATATATATAGATTTAAAATGTCTTTATAACATTAATAGAAAAGAAAAATGATTTCAAATCTTACGAAAACACTCACGTGTTTACCACCGTGCGTTTAAACACGAAATCAAACCGGATCCGGGTCTCCTACGTGGCAAAATCCATCCAATCCGGCCCCACGACCACCTAATCACAACCGTCCACGTGGCTCACAACAACTGAAACGCAATCCAACGGCCAGAAATCATTCACGATTGAATCGTACGTGACACTCTCCACAGTAGCTATCGTAGGGAGCCAGTCATGGTGAGAAGGTGAGTATATATATATATATATACCTAAGATCTTCTGACTAAACCTCAAACCCTCAATTCGACAGATAATCGGGCCATAAAAGGCTCTCAAATTCGCCATTATTGAAGACGAGAAAACCAAGGGTTTTTTCCCCCAAATTAAGCGGTATCTTATAGTGATCGGAGTGCGGAAACCCTAGAAAAGAGGGGTTTTATAGCCCAAGAACCCCCCATTGTTTTCTGTTGCTTTTGATCCATTGTTCACAGTTCGCGAGAATGGATTCATCGGCGATTGCGTTATACATCCCTCAGGAATCGAAGTAAAAGTTCTTCTTGTGAATTATGGGGTTAATCGTTATCTATGTGTGTTTATGTGTGTGAAAATTTTGATTTTATAGGAAAAGAGTGTTTATGGGGAGTAGTTCAGCGTGTATGGAGCCCGAAGTGATCGAGATTCCTCCCCCAATGAACAATCGGACCCCGAAATTGAAGAATAAGGCGATTGAATCAAAGGAGGTAGATTTTTTTTTTTATCATCAATGGTTGATTATTAATGAAATTGATTTGAAGTTGTATTGTGCTATTTGTGGTTTGATTCTTTTGATGTAGTCTAGTGTGTTTCTATTTAGCTTTGTTTCTTGATGTGTAACCCTAATGCAAAATTGACATTATGCATTTGGCTGTGAATTTAAAAGAAATTGGTTTTTTGTTGCAATTGCTGTAAGGTTTCACATAGCAATCATTTTGTTTTATAAAGATTTTTAAGTTGACACATTTGAAAAATTATTTTAATGGATGGTTTTCTGGAGTCATGCTCTCAGTTTATTTTATCTTCATGTTGTAAACTTTTAATTGATTTTGTGAGAAGTTAATATTTTTGTCAGTGATAGTGTTGGAGTCATGATTTGTTGAAGAATGGTTGTTAATTAGTATGTTTGTTTAAAAGAATTTATGTTGGGTTGTACTTTTTTTGTTAATTTAATTCTTGTACTTTGGTTTTATTTCTTTCAAATACAAGCATGTTATTAACATAGTACTTGTGTCATTATAAAGTTTGCTATGAAATGTATGAGCAATTACATTCAATTTTACACCTATAACATACTTACAATATATGTCTGGATAGGGTTGGATGGTGCCATCTCTTAAACTTCAAAAAATGGGAAATTTAGTAATTTACCTTCTTCGAGATAAAAAAGGAGGGTAGCGAAGTTTGATGAAATTGATGGGTTAAGTTCAAATGTCAGGAAAGAGAAATAGATATGTGATTAATTATGAATCTAATTCTTCGTAGTCTGGTTTAAGTTATGTGGGCTATTTGATAACTTTTGAAGTTGATCAATCTATCGTTCCATATGCGTGCAACCACTTGCTATAATGCAGAAAGAGGCTTTGCTCTGGAAAAATGTTGAAGTCGTATAGTGGATTCATTTGTTTGGCTACTCTACAATTATATATTTATGTGTTCATGTTGCATTAAACACTTAGGCGGCTATAATTATACATCATGGAATCACTGTGTATGGATTTGATAGTAGGGTGGAATTGGGTTTTCATTTGGGAGGTGAAAGAGTTTATACCGAAGCAGAAAGAAAATGAGAAGTATGATTGTTACAAAGTAGAGTATCTCATTTTATTTTCTTTTTAATTTCTTATATCCTATTGTCATTTCCAAGTTTCACTGCTTTATAAGTTCTCTGGGGTCCGTTCTTACTTCTTAGTCTATGGCATTAGCTTGTGATAAAAGGTTGTTAGTTGCTGTTTGTGTATCAAGTGAAGTTTTGATAAAACCAAAATAGCAACTTGAGTGCGTGAAGCCAAAAAAGTAGATGGGAAATGAAAAACAAAATCGAGTCATAGAAGCTTTAATATTTTCTGAACTCTGTTGCAATGTTGGTGTAAGCATTCTTTTAAATTAGAATCATATTTATTGATTGGTGAATGATTCATCCTATAGCACTTGTTATGTTAGCCCGTATTTCTTTTCATGAGTTTTATAGATGTTGCTATTGTTTTCTGGAAATTTCTGTGCTTATTTAGTCACTCAATTGGGCAGGTTGTCTACCATGAGATCATTGATGTTGACATGGATGAAGACCGCAATGATGTAGTCTTTGTTGAAGGGAAAGTTGAATCAAACAAAAAGATGAAGGTCTGATACATGAATTCTTTTCTTTACTTGTGTTTGTTTATTTTGTTCCATGGTTCTTTTGGTTTATTGCTGTTAAGCCTAGTTGTAATCCTAGATTTTATTTGTTCATAGGGTACTAGTAGTGCAACAAGATTAGAGCCAACGGACATGGTTCACTCAATGAAGAAGGCCAAGTCCAATAAGGGGAAGGTATAAGCTTTTCTCCCTTTATTGTGATTGAATTTAATATGCTTGTTATGTTGATTTCTGGTGAGTTGTTGCTAATAATCTTATAGGGTTAGGTTCAGGGGAAAACCGCCAAAAAATGGACAACTGTGGAACACCCAGGTAACCATTCATTTGGACAATATGCATATGTGCGTACAAGAAATTTGTAAGCAATTTGTTTGGTATACACACGTGCATAAAAACCAAGAAAAAGCTTCAATTACTTGTATTTACATGGGCATACTATCTAGATGAACGGTTACCATTGTGCTTCTCAGTTTTTCGTTTTTTTGGGGGTTTCTCTGGAACCTCCCTCTAATCTTACACACACACACACACACATATATATATATATACTTATATAGTTCTTCTCTGGTTTAGGATGTCGTTCCAAACATGTCATCGAAACCAAGCAGCTTTGGCCTAGGACCGGATAACTTTTTTGATTTGGATGCTGTGGGTTCTGATTCATTCACAACTAACGCGTATGCTGGTGATTATGTTTTTGAGGGTGATTATTTGACCTTGCAATCCCATTTCGATAACATGGACCTCCCTTCTGGAATCGAAGTCCAGATTCCCTGGTTGCCCGATACAGCCAAAATGGAAAATCGGGCTTCTGCAAATCAACCTGTAACTTCACATACACCATTGAACCTATCGGGTTCATCCACCAGGCTTTCTAGAAGTAGGAAAAATTCGGCTGTCCGAACGTCGAGTGATGGGCTGCCGAAGACCAATAAAGTTCCGCCTGGACACCAAATTCAGCACCCAAACTTGCCTTCTAATCATACATATGACCGATTTGGTGGTATGAAAGTGGATGGTAGTGGTTCTTCTTTTTCTAATGCTTCTAACGGTATAGTTGGCAACGTCAATTATTCGGGTTTTTCCGTGATGCCTCCTCTAGGAGTAGGAACAC
Source organism: Carthamus tinctorius (assembly GCA_001633085.1). Taxonomy (NCBI): domain Eukaryota; kingdom Viridiplantae; phylum Streptophyta; class Magnoliopsida; order Asterales; family Asteraceae; genus Carthamus; species Carthamus tinctorius. The sequence continues at coordinate 9,784 of LUCG01167538.1, forward strand.
CGATTTCTGAATGGCATAATTCGATCGTGAAGAAGAATAAGGAAATGAAGGGTGGCCATTCAGGTGGGGTTATTTTGCCTGAGTTTAATATGCATCATATGAAAAATATGTTAGCGGGCCCGGATGCTGTAATTAGCCCGAGAAGTTCAAGTTTAGTTGGGAGTTCTTCTAGCATGGTGAGGCATCATAATGAAGATGTTTTGAAGAGGTATGAAAGCTTCAAGAAATTTGATACTGTTTTGGATTATTCGGATCATCATTTTTCGTCACAGCGTTCAGCGGTGAAACAGGTAAGTGTGATTTGTGTAGGCTCACTTATATTTATATATATACACACACACACACACACATAGAGGAAAGTTCAAATGTGAACCACTTTTTGGTTGTGAACGTGAG
>LUCG01167681.1:0-14992 GCA_001633085.1 Carthamus tinctorius
AACTTTTCTCTCTCTCTCTCTATATATATATATATATATAGAAGTATATTCAAATAAGAACTAAAGCAATTTGTAGGAACAAAGGAACAACTTTGAACCACATATGATGTGGGTCCATGAGGGATCCACCCATTAAAATAATTATATATGATTCAGGTGGATCCCACCACTGAATCATATATGATTATAAGATTATTTAATACATGGGCCCACATCAATATGTGGCTCAAAATGGATTTCTTTGTTCTTACAAATGGGGTTGGTTCTTGTATAAACCTCTCTCTCTCTCTCTCTCTCTCTCTCTNTGCATAATGTTGGTGATTAGTTGGTTTGGCTATTGTGACTTTTTTTGTATTAATTAATTAGTTTGTTTGAATTTAGTTTATTAAAACGGCATAGCATGCGATAATTCATCCAATAAGCACTAACCATGTAAGAGTCGTTGCCATCAAGTACCAGTAAGACACCTGATCGATGTTTCGCTCTTACAAGGTAAGATTCATGGTCCTTGTCATATCTATCGGTTAAGGTAATATAACTTGCTCACTTACTCGGGTAAGCATTTAGGGGTTGTTTAACAAATTTTTACTAGGTAAGCACTTATCAGTAAGAGATTCACATTCAAATGCCTTATTGTGTAACATCCTTGCTTTGAAAACTTGTTAAGCATTTTAAACCTTATAACTACTTACTGGATAAGAGTTGCTTCCCACATTTACTGGGTAAGAGTCTCTTGGTTCTTGGCCCCTTGCTTTATCTTTTACCGAGTAAGATTCTTCATTCTTGTTATTCTTAATCAATAAGGTAAATGATAATGGTATGCACTTACTTGATAAACGTTTAGCAAATAACCCCTTAATTTTAACGAAACCAACTAAACTTCAAAAATTGTTTCCCTTTTTAACTCCCGTTACATTACGAGGGTATACTTCTAGTACCATATAAATAACCTTTAGATGAACAACAAAATTGAAACCCCAGTATTTAGAAAAAGATTATTCTGATTTTAGTTTTTAAGTATTTTTATGTGAAATAAAAGCTATAAAATTGAAACTAACATATTGTATTTTTATTAAACAAAAACTATATTTTAATAAAATTTCATTGGTCAAAATAAGAGCTAGAAAAATGAAATTAGCATCATAAAAAAATTGAAATTAACATATTCTATTTTTATTCTTCAAAAAAAACATATTCTATTTTTATTAACAGAGGCTATATTTTAATAAAATTTTTGGTTGGTCAAAATAAAAGCTAGAAAATTGAAATTAGAATCATAAAAAAGGTCCCACCGAGATTTGAACTCGGGTTACTGGATTCAGAGTCCAATGTCCTAACCACTAGACCATGGGACCCTTTGGTGCCAAACTTTTGCTCTTTCCCTTTAAATCACACAATTCCTATTTTTGTTGAGTTCATCTTTTTTCTGTACAAACATTCTTAATGCCCAAAAATTGAACTTTATCGATTCAACCCAAAAAATAGGTTGAGTAACAGTGTTAGTAGGTTACATTGGTTTATAAATTATATAAGCGGATAAGAGTAGGACTGAGTGTCAACAGTGCTGTGGCAGATTGATTATCGCTCGGGGGTTCATAGCGTCCTAACCGAGTTCGAGTCTTGCCGTGCGCATGCCTGGGGACATTTAAGTGGGGCTACATAGATTGTCGGGGATTAGTCGGGTTCTGGCCCGGACACCCTTCAAAAAAAAGTGTAGGACTGAATACGGATCAGGTCTAATATTAAAACTAAACTAACCAGTCAAACCAACAAAATTATCTTCTACGAAAGTTTATTATTATTACATGTCTACTATCTAGATCACTGAAATGTAATAGATCTATCTTGTTCAACTATCTTCTAATCCATTAACTAGTCCAAGAATCCAACTATATGTTAAGTGCTAACTACAATATTCCAAGTATTACATATTTTCTATGTCGTATTGTGAACTTGGAATCCTGTGAGAGCAAGTTGTTCTCATAAGCCTTATGAGATCATATTTTTATACTTGAAACTTCATAACAGAACTCTATGAAAGTAACTTTAACAGTGTTTTTGTCGTGAAGGTTCAGATTTCTTTTGTGTTCACAATATTTTGATGTAAATATTTAAATGTAAATTGTTTCATGTATAAAAAATGCGATCTTACAAGTCTCATGATAAGAGACTCGTCTCATGCAAACACCCTTGTATTGTAATATACTTGACCTGTTGACCAAACAGATGCAATACCACAAAGTCAAAAACAAAATCCCACCTTTGATCATTGATGGTGTCATTTCAATATGCATCTTGGTAATTATGTTTAGACAAATGGACAATTGGAGAAAACTTCAATTGCAAACCAATTTCTGATTGTGAACCGAGGGACAAGTGCCACACGTGTTCCTAGCGTCACATTCAGTATGAATTACGAAGATGATTTAGTATCAATAATGAAGATGAATTTTCATGGACTATCCATGATGAATAATCCATAAAAATGTAAGACACATATCATCCTCTCCTTTGTCCCTCGGTTCACAACCGGGAATCAGTTTTCATTTGATCCAGCCCCAAAACAATTAAAACAACAACTCGGATGGGAAAAGATTGAAAGATTGGAATAGAGAGGTATTTATTAAAAAAGAAGGATAAAATTTCATTGTGTCAACTCATGACTTGAGTTATATAAGGTTATCATTTTCATAATCTTATTTTTGCAAAACAAATGAGTTCGGTTTCCCTTCACATCTATTGGATATCAACGGATGAACAGTCCTCCTATCAGATTCCATTGTTGTGTAGCTAGCATGAATGAAACAGCAAATCTGATCCTACTGGAAAGTTACAAGAGATCCGGCTAAAAAACAAGAACAAAAACAGTAAGAAAAATCTACAAATAGGTGCACTGAAAAACCAATTGTTTTAACAACCAAACCAACAACTAAAGCTGTTTTGAAGAAGAACCCATCCATCATCATACAATAGAAACAGATGAACACATAAACCTTCATCCATCCATCCAGTTTCTGACTTCAACAAAACCATCTATCTATTCTATTCTCATTCTATTCTGATTCTGTATCTTGTAAAAGAGAGCACTTTGTATCCTACCTATGCTTCAAAATCTCTATACAATATCCACCTTTTTGTCAATTCATATCTACTGCTATCAGATTCTGCTGTTGTTAATCAAAGAATTATCGATCGAGAAGTCAGCTATATATCTCCAAAACCAAGAGCATATCCACAAAAACAAAGAATTAAGCTTGAAAAAGATATTTCAAGTCGTCCACTGTAAGCCGAGTCTGCCGGCTACCCGTTTCATCCTCTCCAAATGCAGATGACACCATTTCCCTCTTCTTTTGCTGCAAATATCAGCACAATAATCTTTCACAAACAGCATTTAAAATCCTAACCAAATAATGACTTTAAAATAAGTGTTCACAATAAATATTACACTTTTTAGGTAACCAAATGACAATTTTACCCTTAATTTATCTATCTTGTCAACTCTTAAATGTTTGTGCAATAATTAGAGATAGATTTGGAAATTTAGCTATCTATATTTGAAAGTGGATACTTATTTTAGGACAAACATAAATAGAAACGTGGGCACTCATCTTACTACGGAGGGAGTGTCTTATAAGCTAGATGACAATTTAAAGTTACCTTTAGAAACATGTTATAAATTAACTTGAAAAAGAAAACCTTTTGGAGCTTATTGCAACGCTTCTTGAAGTAGTTTTTCAAATAGCTAACATATAAGCTAGCTAGCTAAATGGTAACCACAAATAATTTAGCTTACTGTTGCTGAAAATGGCCTTGGTCAATTTCAAGAACGGCTTTCTAGGGAAATCTTAAGGATGGAAACTAATTTTCCCTCAATCCCAAGAGAATTGTTACAGTTACCATCTTTGGGTGTTTGGTGACAATTGCAACCTTTCCTATTTGCGTATTGTCATTATTACAAATTATTGGTGTCACTTACCGTGGTCTATTGCAATTGCTCACAATACCCTTTTTTAGTTTATAGGGTCTGTTTCTTAGCTCAAAATCCCTCATAGATCCACAGTGGTGGAACCTCTAAAAACCTTCACTTGCCATACTTTTTTTGCCACATCATTGCCACCTCAACAAACTAAGAACCTTAATAGAACTCCACAGTGGAGGTTCTTACAAAAACCTCACTTTCCTTTTCTTATTTATGATATAACATTTATTTATAAATTATTAAATAAATTTAATATATACATGTATACTTTGAAAAAATTCAAATATAATGTATTAATTTTCACTTTACATTAATTTTAATTTTTCAATTTATATATTTTTTTAACAAAAAAACAATTAAAACATATATATAATTATATACTACAAATAAAAATAGTTCAACATTACAAAAATATTAGTCTTTAAAAAAGTACGAGTAAATAGTTTATAGTAATATAAATTACTCGTGATCTCGGCTCGACCAAATTTGTACAAGAGTTTACAAGAAAAAAAACAAAAAAATTAATTTATAATATTTTTTATCAATTTAATNCAAGAACCTGGGTTCTTGTTCAAGCACCTAGGTTCCAATAAGAACCTTTGACTGGACAAAAACATTTGTCCCACAGTGAAAGTTCTTGTAACAACCCCAACAAGAACCTCAAGAAAAACCTCCATTGTGGATGCTCTTACAAACCAGAATCAAAGAATTTGATTCGTCCTATGAAATTTATAAAGTTTATGAATGGTAAACACTATTAAAATAGTGTCTTGTCAATGCAATTTTCAAGAGACGGACTACAGCTGATAATTTGTAACCATGACAACGGGCAAACTGCTACATCAACCAAATGGAAGCATTGTAACATGTAATGTAAACAAAAAAAAAGCATATTAGACCCCATATGCACTAAAAGACCCCTAATCAAAGCCTGACCATAAAAAGCCTAACAAGCCTAAGATCCAGCCCAGCCCAGGCCTTAAAGAGCATCAAGCCAGCTCTTTTTTCAATGCCCATTTAGATCCCAGGTCTTTTTTCTTAGTGAATATGGGCTTGGTTCCAGGCCCAAAAACAGGGGCTTGTGCATCTCTAATGTAATCATTAGCAAACTTCTAAAGGCAAAGATATGCTCTACGACATATTCATTTTGCAAATAGAAATAAGATGCCATTGTAGGTCTTAGTTATACGGTAGAAAACTCTGACTTGGATTCTGATAAACTAAATACTTGTTTGCTCAAAATAAGGTCCATTTACGGGCCAGGGCCATAAAGGCCTATATGAGATCCTAACAACATCATGGCGTGCTAAATTATCTCTTAACCTAGCTATGTTGCCAAATTCCACCAAGTATACAAAATTACAAATGAACCTAACCATACATGGGCGCCAAATAGTGTAATCAACCAGAAATAGCAGGAGGTATTCATGGAAACAGCCACTCTACCCTTTGGGGCAGAGGACAGTTCTGCATGCATCCTACCCCCAGACCCTATTTATATATTAGTTTGGTTTGGTTTAACCAGAACCTAAATCTTTGTAACTGTTCTATTCATGAACAAAGCATATGAAGCACATGATAGAGTACCTGAAGAGCTAAAATACGATCTTCAACAGTGTCTCTAACAGTCAAGCGCAAAACCGTAACGGGACGAGTCTGGCCAATCCGATGAGCTCTATCAATGGCTTGATCTTCAGTTGTTGGGTTCCACCAAAGATCCAAGAGAAGTACATGACAAGCAGCAACCATGTTCAACCCAAGGCTTGCTGCTTTCAAAGACATGATCATTACAGTTACCTACAAGAGACATCAATCTTAGAAAGACAAAGCAGACAGCGTGAACTAATTTCCGACAATATTAACCATGAACCAGGAGTAAAAATACAAACCCAATATATCCCACACAGAGGTACAGTCTGAGGAGGGTATGATGTACCCCAAGGGTTAGAGAGGTTGTACCCATGAAGACGTCGCTTTTAGAACAAACAGGTACAATGCAATGAAATAGAATACTATAGCAGAAGGAACTAACCTCCGGAAGACTGTTAAAATCTTTCACTGCTTTATCTCGTGCGACAACCGACATTGTTCCGTCAAGTCTTCTGTAACCAATGGAAGATTCTTTAAGACAAGATTCAAGCAAATCCAACATTCTCGTCCATTGTGAAAAGACAATTGCTTTCTCTCGCACAATGACAGTGTCCGTGTTAACAACACCCGAAATGTCCTTCAAACCATCTTCTGGATTCATTGTCGTTTCCCGAGGTTTGGCAATAGACTGTAGGACATCAACAGCAGCCTTGATTTTGGAGGAATCAAATGCCTCAGCGGCATCGACTTTCAAAGAATTAACTGATCCAATGGATGAACAAGGCTCAACAACCTCAGCTTTTACTAAACCAGAACAATCCGCGGTATTTTCCACACAAGGCTGATCACCAATCGAAAGTTTAAGCGCCGATCGAGAAAATACTGAGGATGTACCAAGGACGGTTTTGCATTTTGAGGATGGACACTGGCAATCATCACTAGAAAGTTTTTCAAGGATGCACTGATTGCAGAAAACATGTTCACAAATTGTCACAACGGCATCTTCAGGTGGATCCTGTAGAATGTAAAAGCATACATGTCAAGTGCAAGAGCATCATGACCAAAATAGATGGATAACAAAAAAAAGTTAAAAATCGATATATCATCTATTTTTGCTCTATATCTGCCTTGTTTAGGCTGCCATATACCAATTTAAACAATATGATACAAATTCAATCAAGCTTAAGGCTATTTTTGACAAACTAGCCGATAGTAGTCAAACTTCGTAAAAACTAGTTGATAAGTTATAAGGAGCATAATTGGAAAATTTTGTAAAAAGGCCCCTGGAACTTATTGAAACACTACTTGACGTAGCTTTTCAAATAGTTAGCTTATGGCTAACCAAACAGGAATTTTTCACTAAGCTAGCTTATGTTTGCAAAACCTGACCTAAATTATATTGTATCAACAAATATATCAGTGAACAAAAGAACAAAATCATTAATGCAACAAAAATACACATAATCGTGATTCTTGAGTAGTACGAAAGACATCTACGTACACTGCATATGCTGCAAATTGCCAAGGAAGCTTCCAAACAATTCAGAAGACGAGTTCGTTTCTCAAGGGTTAGCTTTTTTGCCTTGTCAAGAGATGACCGCCACTCGGAATTTGAGCTACATCCTTTAACAAGTAGAGGGTGATCACAAGCTTGTCGAAGGCGCAAAAGCATCAACAATATGTTTACATAGTTTTGTTTGACAGTTCCAGCCGCAGCATATTCCTGACGATGTGTACCAACCCTTAATGTTATTATGGAGAAAATAACTTGTACTAAAGTTAAAATGAAAATTCAATATACAAAGATGTAAATACATAACATCATACATTTATAACTCGTTTTGGGCAAATAACATTCTCATTCCATGGGTTTCTTTTACATGATGCAAGTGAAAATCTGATAGGTCACAACTTCTTAACATTAAAAGAAAGGAAGATGAGAGCCATAAAAGGGAACCTTTGTAACAAAGAAATCGTAGATTGAATTCCCTTCTAATGTTTATTATGTTCATGGTTTTCCTAACAATATACTAACCTAAACTGCTGCATCTACGCTTAAAAGTTACAATGGTGGTGTTTCAACAGCCAAAACTACAATCACAGGAAAAGAGAACATTATGTGATCAAATAAGTATCTGCCAGAAAATAGTCAACGTCTAACTCATAAGAACACAAGTGTATCTAATCTATATTGAATAGTCTTCAAGCAAATTCCTCTGAACTACAAAAAACCAAGGACTATTATGTCAATATATTATCGAGCAGGCAAACAGTTGGTTCCATTATAAGCTGCTTGAATAATGAATTAGTAAAGCAATGGTCGACGCACACAATCTACAAATACAAATAATCCACAACAGACTAGCTAGTTGCTCAAAGGAAAACATACCGCAAACTGAGCACGGGAATCAGCCTCCAGTCTGCAGTAGAACTCGCGCTCCTCTGGAGTGAAGTCCACTTTTTTCAGATTAACAGTTTTAGGTGGCAATGAGACAATCGGTTCTCCATCAAGAAGCGTACCTAAAAAAAATTATCACTCCTTTAGAATTCACATTCGTCATCCAAATACATAAATACAACTACAAAAGGTACAATCAACAGATTGATTCGTCAAAAATTGCATCTAAACTCCCTTAAAGAGAGTAAAGTTGCATATCTAGTGAAATATATCTCCAACAGCTTGTCCAAAATGGAGAAGATGGAGAATATAGAGATTTTGTAGTATTTTGCTCCAACAGCATGCCTAAAACTATCTCCAAAATGGAGAAAGTAGGAGAGAGAAGGGTTTTTTCTCCAAATATGGAGATAACTCAAAAAATGATTACCAATGGAGAGCACCAATAGGAAACTTTGATATTATATGTTTAGAGAGAGAAATAATACTTTAATAGATAAATAGAATATTTTAATATTATAATCAATATTTGATTCTCCAAAATGGGGAATCTATTGGAGATGAATGTAATTTTTTTTGGAGATTTTGACTTTTGCTTCTCCATTTTGGAGAATCTGTTGGAGATGCTCCTACTCACTTGTTTAGGAATCTAATAGCTTCCAAACTACTTGTAGAATTTAACAGTTCATTCCAAGTCTTACATATGGCAGATTGTCATTTCAGCCTTTTCAATTGTGTGGGCTAAAGGTCTAACTTGCTATTTGTTCATTTGCAGGGGTAAAATTTCCGTATACCATATAGAAACAAGTTGTAAATTGAAAACATTTGAAATCAAATGAAATGAACGACATAATAAAAATGGATGTGCTCGAAATGGATCGATGTAATCTGAGTAAAAGCAGAAGAGGGATGTAAAAGAAATCCCTCAAGTTTCTCACCCTTTGTGCGTCGGAGCATAATAGTCTTTAAGACGGCCTGTAACTTCTTATATCCATTTACTGGGCTCCGTTGGATAGGGATCTTGATTGTTGAGCAGAATGACGTATATACAGCATATGGGTCATATCTCAAGAATCTGAAGTAGCTGTAAAGATCATCAATGGCATTCTGGATAGGAGTTCCTGATAAGCACCACCTGCGCTTAGCTCGGAGACCCCAACAAGCCCTGGCCACTTGAGTTTTATGATTCTTAATACTCTGAGCCTCGTCCAGTACCACCCTAAACCATCTCACTTTAGCAAGAGGACGAGCAAGAGATTCATAAAGTTCATTCTCCATTTCCTTCTTACCCTTTTTGGAATTCCTGCCGGAAGTAGGAGGATACTTCCTTTTCTTGGTAGATGAGAGGCCCACTGGATGAGAATCGTTACGTTTCTTCGTTTCATCATCATCTTCATCAACAAGTGGTTGCTTTGGAACCTCCATGCTCACAATTGCATATGTAGTGAGGACAACATCATATTTCGCTAGCTCGAATGGGTCTTTGGTTCTGTTTCCACCATGGTACACCAAAACGGAGAGATTAGATTTGCTGCTTACTTTATTATGCAATTCGTCGTTCCACTGACGAAGAACACTAGTAGGACATACAACAAGTGTTCCTGCAGCTGGCCTACTATTTGTCTGCAGAGGAGTCTTCCTAGGCTCGATTGGAGTCCCATCAATTGGCATCGCACAAGACTCGGTCACAGCTTCATCATCATCATCATCATCTTCCAAATTCAAAGTCTCTGTCACTTCCTTCTTCATTTCAATAGCACCAGCATTAGAAGACGGAGACCTTTCCTTAAGAATAAGGGCAATCGTTGATATTGTTTTACCAAGCCCCTGTTAAAGAGAATAAATGTAAAATTGAAATAAACAAAGACTCAGAAACACAATATGGTGATATCAGAACCTCAGAGAGTAAAAGTAAAAAGGTGAAGATCACCTGATCATCAGCGAGAATTCCACCAAAGCAATGCAAACTTCTTGTCTCTTTTTGTACCATCCATGACAGAGCAATCCGCTGTCACATATATCATCTTCAAATTAGAATTGGAAGTTCATGAAACTAAAATTTCCAGTTTGAAGAACTGAATGCCAAGTGAAAAGTAAGTGCTGTTATAAAAACATTTAACATTCAGGAACTACGTAGTGCCCAGAACTTCTCAAACATAATATGTCAAGTGTAGAATTAATATTAACAGCATGACAGTGAATTTTTCCAACCATTGAGGAGTGAAGTGTTCAAATGGAAGTTATCCAAGTAAAATGATCCGACAACATTCAAGGCAATATATACACATGCCCGAATCTTGTCTACTTCTTTAACTTGTAAGTGCCTGCATATATGTGTCCCAATTTAAAAGATGTGGGCATAGCTTTGAACCTGGTGTCTTAAAAGTGGAACTGCTAATGCACCATCTGGTGGACTGGCCTCTGACTTTGGCTGGGAAAGATCCTGCAGCAAGATAACATAGATCTCATTAAAATATCGGAAATAACAAGCTCAGAACAATAAGTATCAAATGGCTTATTCCTACTTTAACAAAGAAGTCCAAATTGACAAACAGCTGGAACTAGTAATATGTCATGATTCTCACAATTAGACTGACCTGCAATGCTGCTCGATAAATCAATCTTTCATCATTCACTTTAGGTCTCGTATTATTGAATCCCATCTGAGTTGGGGGAGCACCAACCGACGACCTCTGTGCAGTGAAAACTGATCTCCCATTTACTAGAGACTGTTTCTTGGGTCCACGTTCACTCATATCTTCTAGAATACATATATCAGGGTCACCGTCATCAATATAAGTACTGTGAACAAATGCAGTGTTCGGAACTCCTTGCTGGCTGATTGTTGGGGGAAATAGAGCCATATTGTTGCATGGTAAAAAGTTGATCCCTTTATCTTCCTTTATATAAGTTAATTGTTTCTTGATTGAGGTATCAGACTGGAGAAACCACTGTTCTGGTGACTCTGTACCGGAAGGGCAATTATCAGAAAGTGGGGGGTTGCTTCTACAAGTGTTATCAATGAAATTCATAAACTGTCGAGACCTCTTAATGTCATCCTGTTCTCCCTTCATAACATGATCATTACTTAAAAGGGAATCAAAGACACCAGAAAAGGATTGCAACAGACCCTTCTGACTTTTTTCATCCTTTACACAATTCAGTTGTGTTTTGTTTGACGTGTGAAACATACTAGGCAAATATCTTCCACTGGCGTACTCTTTAGCAGGTGAACCAGAACATTCACTGGTGGGTAGACAAGCATTACTGCCTTCGGCACCAACGTATGGTCCAATATAGGAGTTCTGATCAATCAAAGATACTCCACCTACCTTCTCAACTCGACTAACAAAATTCATTGTGCTGTTTAAGGATGAGTTGTGCATCAGGTGCTCTGCTGATTCAGTCTTCACATTAGATAACATCCCGTCATTATGCATCATAGAGAGACCAGAACTTTGGTAGGGTCTTGATGGACCAGAACAGGATGGTTCATTTATGCTCATAAAATATGGCATGGAAGATGCATCAGGGAGACCATATGCAATGTCAGAGTAGCTACTAAAATCCAACAACGAAGCATCCATGTTGTCTTGGGTGTCTGATGTCCTACAACTGTCTGCAACTGATTCAGTCTTTACATTAGATAACATCCTGTCATCAGATGTTCTACAACTGTCTGCAACTGAGTCATGATATATTCCATCAGTTATATCAGATACATCCATCAACTGCTGATCACCATTCCAATCACTAAACCCGACTATCTCACTGCTATTGGCTCTGTCAAAATTAGTATCTCTGGTGTCATGATGACTAAATGATGAAAAATCCTGAGCAACTCCAGTATTTGGGGAGCATAGAATGCCATTGCCTGGCACTTGGATCTCAAAATCAGCAAGGTTAGCAGAAGAGTAGTTCACGGAAGAGACATCTGGCTGAGATTCATTTTTTGTGAAGCCAAAGTTAAACATCTGCCTTCCAGATTCGAATGAACCACCTGAACAAACAGTCCCAGAAGTTGAAGCTCCTGACTGATCTGAATGGGAAAACGTAAGTGAACCTGCAGAACCAGAACCCATAATTCAGTATACCACACATCAAATGATATATTAACCAATGATAAACAAAAAAAATCACCATTGTGGGTTCCAAATTGCTCATTAAGACCAGCATGTGAAAATGGCTCACTACAAGGTGTCACACTTGCTGGATCCCTTAGCCCGTTCTGCAAATGATACATCGCAATCACATTGTGATTTAGTTAACTATTGATAAAATGCCACCTCACATCTGTAGCCAAACATATATACAGTTTTGATTGGAACCTTTGCTCGTCTTTTTCCCTCTGATCTGTTAATGGGTCGGTCCTCTTGGCCAATAAACTCAAAATAAACAAAAGTTCAGAATAGCAAAGCACATATCCATCAAAAATTTAGTAACCTAGGGAAAGAGAAGGCATTTGCTATAATAATCAAGCCAATAACAGCTCACAATCAGGAGAGACTGTTCACTAGGCTGCTACTTTTGTTGTATTCTAACTAATAAAATAAATTTGACTAGATGACCCTGCATTACTAATCATTATCCCCATGAAGCATAATAGTGCAAAGTTATGAACTGATTCACTACCTGTATACTTTCAAAAACCACACGGTACACATACACCTACAGAAACTACCAATGCTGGGATCAGAAGTTTAGAGATCCCATAAAATGAGGTAAGTCAAATGCATATATTAGTCAGCAGACTTCGGAACGAACTACTTGCCAGCCACATCACCGATAATCCTCCGTAAGGAGATTCGATCAATGAGTTTGTTTCTTAGTAATTAGCATTTTAAACACTGGTAACTAGCATTCAAGGAGTTTGTTTCTTTGTTTTTCATGTTCTTCACAAGGAGGTTTGATCATTATAACTAAGTGCCAGGTAATTCCAAACAAATTTACTAGATCATACTCCAATTCGCTTGTAAATCAATCAGGAACACATAATTCTTCAAGAACATCAAACTTGGCAATTCTCCACGTGAAGACATAAGCATGCAAAATTGGACTAATCCACAATCAACTACTTCATCACAATAAAAACATACACAACATCATTGCATACATCAAATCAATCAACATTAACAAAAATTAAAAAAATATATACCTCAGAAGAATCATCAGGCTGGCTCTCCTCAAGAATACTCAACAAACACTCAATATCCATGCTCAAATCATCATCATCATCAGCGGTTACATCATTACCAAAACCATCAAATTCACGTTCACAGGCAGTACCGCCCTTCTCCATCATCATCACAGCGCTAGAATCATGCAATTCTACAAAAAACCCTAGATACTATAAAATTAGTATGAATTTTATTAGCATGAATTGCAAAACCTACAACCGTTTGGATTGAAAGAACCTCAATCGTGCAAAATTCGCACCTTGGTTTAGCGATCAATCAAGAAGTCGGCGTGAGATAGATGGATGTATATACGCAAGTAATGTGTACAAAAAGGGGGGTAGTGTGAAATCTGGGAGAATCTGTGGGGTTTGAGTATGTATAATGTATATGCGACTTCGACTTGGGAGGCTGCCGTAAGGAATAAAATATATTGGGTGACAGAGAGAAGAAGGTTAAGATTAGGAATTAGCGCCTGGCTTTTCTGACTTTTTCCTTTTCCTTTATTAATAATTTACATAAATAGTCCCTGTTGTATTGCTATTTCTTCATTTTAATCCCTTGACCAAAACTTTTACAATATTATTAATGGTGTCTGACCGGATGGAAAATTTCCATCGCAAGATTTGTATTGCTGCCGAGTGCCGACTGGTAGGCATTACTTAAATATTTTTAATAATATTTGATTTCTCTAATGAAAAAAAAAATTTCTAACGAAAAAAAATTTCTAAGAAAATGAAAATTTTGTTACTTTTTAACTTTAATGTAAATTGAAAAATTGATTTTAATAGTTTTTCAAAAAAATTTAAAGGCCTTTTCTAAAATTATTATAGAAAACTGAAAATAAAAACTTAACTTAATTTTCTAAAATGTATTCTAAAAATATAAAAGTAGTTTTTAACAATCAAATGCACCCATAATTTCACCCATTTTTTCCTCGTATTCTATTCCTAACGATAGGGCTACTTAGAAGTTTGATTTTATATGCATTTAACTTGGTTTTTTTGGAGTCATTTAAGGTGTGTTTGGTTATGGAAAAAATGTTTTCATCTTCTTAGAAAGCTTGTTTATAAAATTGAATTGTGTTTTCATTTTTAGTTTTTAATGAGAATTTAGAAAACGTGTTTGTCTGAAATGATGGAGTTTTCATTTTTCATTTTTAGAAAATTAGAAAACGTGTTTAAAATTTTTTGAATAACCACTAAAATCGGTTTGCTAATTTATATAGAAGTTGTAAAACAAGAAATTTTCATTTTTCTTGGAAAACTTTTGAAAATTGAATAAACCACATGTGTTTTCTAAATTTTCATTTTCTTTGGAAAATTTTCTTGAAGAACTGAAGAAAAAAAATTCACAACCAAACACACCCTTAGGGGGCATTTTGGGGTTTGTTTGGTATAGAAAAATGGAAATGGATGTGAATCTCTTGTTTAGGAGAATTGGTATCATTTTTGGTGGAGATATGGAATTCTTTGGGAATTCATTGTAGTGTGTAAAAATAGAGAAATGCAATTCTCTCCATTTTGAGGAGAAATTGAGAGAGTTGTTGTCTGATGTTGTTCAATTTCAAACCTGACGACCACCTACACCTCCGACGACCATCGACGTCGGCGTCGGCGACGACTGCCGACGACCTGTGTATCTCTAACAACGAGAGTAGCCGTCGGGAGTTGCCGCCCGATATTGCTGTCAGACGACATGAGCCATCATTTATCTGTTTCATATTTTTGATGATACCAAACAAGAGATTAATTCCAATTCTCCACCCCATTTCTATTTCTCCCATTTTTCATTTTCAATTCTCTTCAAAAAAAACTTAGGGGTGAGCAAAAACCGAACCAAAAACCGAAAAAC